>APFE031638022.1:0-11911 GCA_000404065.3 Pinus taeda
AATATTGAATTTCTTACATAAATGGATAAGTGTAACATGAGAACAAATTGAATCGTGAGCACCCTTCCAAATAAATAATTTTTAATATATAATTTCCAACCTCATAAATTTGACATATTTATAAATATAAATAATTTATTAAAAATAAATAATAGAATTATAGAAGTTAATATGTTGACCTACTAATAATATCAATATGATTGTTCTCTTAATATAGATCCATTACAAAATACAGTATATAATTCAAAAATTCATTAAATAATAGTAGTATTTAATATGTTTATATTTTAATATATATAATTTTTTCAAATTAATAAATATAAATTAAATATTATAAAAATTATATTATTTAATTATATAATAAAAAAAGTTGAAAATATAAAATCCCCCCTTATTAGATATTTAAAAAATTATAAAAAATTGAGTGATAGTCACTGTAATTACTTAATAATAATAATAGAAAAAATTGAGTGAGTCACTGCAATTACTTAATAATAATAATAATAAAAGAAGATTAATTCTGGACCACTGCAATTACTTTAAAAAATAAATAAAAGTAAAGAGTAAACGCATGAAAGCTGAGAGAAGAATTGACATCTCTATGATCTCAAATAAAAATAACCCACCGAGACTTTCATGATCGCAAAGAATGGGGAAATAAAAAAACTGAACGTGATGGCTGCAATGGCAGTCTAGTCGAAACCCGAGGCATCTACTCCGAGGCCATCCATGCCAGAGCCAATCTGATGCGTTGTGACAGAGCGAGGCCAAACTACAACACACCTGCGATACATGGTTGAGAATAGATAGCCAGGGATTACATGATAGCAAAAGCAAAAGCTGCAGATCATGGCCATGAAGAATAACGTATTCCATGGTCTTTCTCATGCAGTTACACATTATACTGCAAGAATTGGTGTTTGACATGCATGGTACTGCATCGTTCTTCTTCATTGCCATGATCTGAGGCTTCTGCTCTTATGTATTCCCTGGTTATCTATTCTGAAGCTTGGAAGCTGCTACATTCAGAGTGGGGTCAACAATGGAGTCTGATTTTCAGAAATGTGGAGAGAATTGAATTTATGGTTTTTGCATAGCAAAGAGGTGGGTTAACAATAAAGTTTTATTCTTTGAAATGTGTAGTGAATTCAACTCATGGTCTTTTAATAATAAAAATTCAAGGAAATCGATTCAATTTATTTGATTCAATTTATTTGTTAACTAGTTTTGAATTAGTAAGTATGGTTTTCTTTATTCTGATAATGAATCATACTTGTTAGTTCTAAATATATATAAACAAATAAATTTTAATGTGGTTTTCCCCAAAATACTTCTCAATTTGATATAAATTGAAAAACCTAAATTCAATAGATTCAATCCAACAAAAATAAAACATCATCAGATTTAACACAATACCTCCCTTGTATTTCAAAAGCTTCAAAAGTTTATTGTTACTTAATTATATTTGAAAAGCTAATTGTTTAATCTCATCTTATACCTTTGGCAGGCCTATTTTTTATGCCGGTGGAAAGTGTGATACTATATGGGCTCGTGTTCCATGATCATGTTTGGATAGTATGCATAACATGCTATGTGTATTAATGAAAGTAATCCTGAATAGTAGCGTTTCTTTTCATATGGGTGGATGTTTTGTCTGTACCACAAAATCACAGACCATCGTTCTCACTCTGGATATTTTAAAGTTTGTTATTGTGGGATTGTGGAATGTTTTTGGAGTCAAACCAGTGCAGGTCGTGTGGTGGGACCGTCTACAGGTTTGTTGTAATGCCATAATTTAGTAATTGATTCCTCAGAATAGCGGTAGAATTTGTTCCGGGATGTAACTAGTATCAGTATTAGATTGGTACAGTGAACTATATTAAAAAAATAATATTTTTAAGGAATATATTAATGAAAAAGATATTGGATGAGTAATTAGTTTTTTTAAATAGAATTTACCATCAAGTAAAATGCTTGATATCTATTTATATCATATTTTTTTGTTTAATCAATATTGGAAGTGTAAGTTTTAAGTTTTAAATAATAATATAAATGGATAGAATATATTTAGTATATAAAATATAATAATAAAGGTAATTTTATATTATATAAAATTTAAATGTAAAAGTTGAAGTTGCAAATTCTAATTATGGGGAAAGACAAGTTTACCTAGGAATTTAATTTAATATCAATAACTATTAGGTGGAGGTAGGGATTTAACCTCCATATATCTTGTTAGTAGTATAGACAAAGGATGAAATTTATTTCAAAACTAGTTATGCATTTTTTGTTCATTTAATTATATTCATTAACTAAAAAAATGTTCTAGGTGGGGGTGAATCTCCATGGTTAAGAATTTTGTTACATGCTTTTTTTTTTTTCTTTTTTTTTTTAATGTCAACAACTTGAAATATTCTCATTACATGTTTTAATGCTTATTATAGATTAATATCCATAGGCATAACCATTTAATTTATATGGTTGTGCTATTTTTTCCATCAATCATGCACCATGAAATAACAAAAAAAAAATTGTGTGCCAAAAATCACAAAAAAGGATGCAAAAGACATTGCTCAAAACATTCTTTTGGCGGGCTACCACCCCTTGTGACCCCTCATTGCACCCAAAGCATATGAATCACATGAGGCTAATCATGCAAATAATATAACACATATTTTCTCTTAGTCATTGTTCTCTTTGCATATAGGGGATTGCATGAATACATGATAAACAATCTAAGGGGTAACAATGTCTCTGTTTCCTTATACAAGAGAAATTACTAGTGCTCATAGACTTTGTTAATGAATCTACAACATTCTTCAAAGTGTCCACCTCTACTAGAAAAACCTTATTGTCTTCAACCATGTGTCTCAAAAAGTGGTACTAGGCATCGATATGCTTTGTCTTCTAATGATTAGGAAGTTCTTTGCCAAAATAATTGCACTTTGACTATCACAACCTAACCTTACAACTTCCTAGACAAAGCTAATACTTGAACACAATCTCTATAAATGTACAAACTCCTTACTTGCATGAGTGGTTTCCATGTATTCAACTTCTATATTTGAGAGTGCCACTACATATTGTCTCTTGCTAATTTAATTTATTGCTTCATCAAATAGGATAAACACATACCCACTTATCTTCTACAATCTTGATTTCTAATTTATTTTTCATCAACAAAGCCATGTATGTTCAATACTCTATCCAATCATAGTCTTCTTTGCTAGAAAAATCCATAATCAATAGTGCTACATAAATACCTAAAATCTCTCTTTATTATTTCCGAGTGCTTATTTCATGGTTTTGACATATACTTGCTCAAAACTCCCACTCCATATGAAATGACCAATCTAACACAAACCATTACATACACTAAACTAGGAATGACACTAGCATACAAAACATGGGACATGTCCTCTTCTTTTCCCTATCTATTGGGACATTGACTTATAGATAACTTTACACCTATAGGAATATGGACCTTTACTTGTTTACATTCTTGCATATTAAACCTCTGCAATATTATTTCAACATTTTCCTTTAATTTAACTAGAGTTATGTATTTTATTAATCTCTTTTAATTTTCATACCCAAAATGAAATTTGCAACACGAAGATTCTTCGTGTCAAATTTAGAGGAAAACTGAGTTTTCGCTTTCTTGATGATTTCCATGTTGTTTCCAATCAACAACATATCGTCCACATATAAGATCAAATAAATAAAATGAACATACTAAATTGAAATACATATAGTAATCAACTCTACTCCTTATAAAAGAAAGTCCTAATATATAAGTATTAAATTTTTGATACCATTGGACCCATACACGGGCTTTTTCATCTTGTCAGACAACACTTTCTTACCTTTTTCTATAAATACTCTAGTTATTCCATGTAAGAATGTTGTATTCACATCCATTTGTTGTACTTCAATGTCAAAAAGAAACACCAATAGATTAGTGTTGAAATTGTAGAAAGAAAAGGCTTCATTTGACTAGTGCCTTAGTCCAATGGAGAAAAATCGATTTTCCACATTAGTAGGATGACTTGGATTGCACTTAGCTAGAGTGACATGGCCTTGTCTACTAGTTAAGTCAGTAAATTTGAGTTTGTAGGCTTGGAGTAGAGTTTTACATGTAATGATTGCTAAAATTTATCAATATAGTTTAGTTATTTTTAGTTGAACTTAGTTTATTGACCTCTAGTCATTAGTTGAAGGTCAATTCAATAGTTATGATTATTGTTAACTCACTGCTCAGTTAACTAGTCAATCAACTAAAAATAGACCTAGTCATGCATGGAATTCGAATTTCCTAGTTGATTGAGTGGATGGAAAATGCACATTTGTCTTTATAATTGTATACTATTGAGTGTATAGTGATTTTTCATTGAGCAGGTGATCAATTGTCTTTGGATTTACACAATAAAATAGAGAATTTCCCTATCTTTTAGGAGCTTAATGCCTCCAAGATTTCACAAGAAATAGGAGGTTAGTTAAAGCTTGGATTTGTTAAGTGTTGGCCAGAGCAGGTAAGGAAACAGGAGAACAATTTTACAGTGTAGGGTGTGCTTCAGAGCTTGAAGCAAGACATTGTAATTGTTTCTCATTCTCATATGAATTAATGCAAAATAGTGGAGGGGTTTTTCCCGGTTGGGTTCCCCCGTAAAATCATTGTGTTCATTATGTTTTGATGGTTGCATATTATTTCATGTGTTTCTATTGTGTGTTTTTATTTCCGCAGAATAGTAGAAGACATTTATGTCTCTTGATTTCAGTTTGATTTCATTAGCAGTAGAAAATTTATTGCAATTTCTACACGGTATTAGAGCTATGAAAGACTACATAGAAATGTTGTTCTAGATCTTCTCTCAGAGAAATTTCGATTTGCAGAATTTTTGGTGCAAATTATCTATAGTGCAAGAAAAATGTCTTTCAATGGATTAAGGCTTGAGTATGCATTGGAGGGTGCCTCAATTTTTTTTTTTTCTTGGAAAGACAAGATGGAAGTTGTTCTGATGACAATGGAGTATGGGAATATACAAAAATCAATACTCCTAAACCAACAACATCAGATGCACAAGAACTTGCTCAATGGAAGAAAGGCATAGCAATAGCCTTGAGGAATATTCTAGAGGGTGTCAAAGATCATGTGGTTTCAAACTTGCATGGAAATGATACTCCTTTTGTAATGTGGAAAAATCTCACATATCTATTCCAGAGCAACAATGATCCAAGGAAATTGGCATTCAGAGATAAAGTCAGGAGCATTTGAATGCAGGAAATGAGACCATTCCTAAATACCTCTCAAGATTCACTTAGGTTCAAGATGAACTTGGAGTAGTAGGAGAAAATGTGCCATCATTTGAACTTTTGAGCTTAACACTCCTTGGCCTTTCAAAATCCTGGCACAACTATCACGATTCAGTAAGTGGAAGAGACAAGCTACCAAATTGGGAGATTCTTTGGTATGATTTGGTGCAAGAGGAGATAAGAAGAAACACTACAGATGGCGTCACATCCATTTCATATGAGGAAGAAGACTATGCTCTAGATGGAAAAGGAAATAAGGCCAAAGACATGAAGGGCCAAAGTGAGGCAAAATCTAGCCAGAACTAGGACAAGAAGAAAAACCTTAGTAAAATTAAATGTTTTCACTGCCATGAGTATGTACACTATGCAACCAAGTGTCCGCATAGGAAATCCAATAAAGAGTCTATAACAATAAGAGGGGGAGATGTTCTTGCATCTTAATTCGATTTGGATTTCACCCTCATTGCTTTCATGACAAGCATAATAAGAGGGATTGAGTAGTACCTAGATTCTAGTGCCTCATATCATATGACAGGAAGTAAGGAGTTCCTCAATAACCTAGAGGAGAAGGACTTACAAATAAATCTTGGATACTATGGAAGTTATAGTACCAAAGGGATTGGCACTATCACCTTCAAGAGGGAGTCAGACTCCCATATTCACTTGAAGGATGTAATGTATGTTCCTGGTCGAAAGAAACATTTAGTTTCTATAGTTGTACTTGAAGACCATGGATAAGAAGTGTTGTTCAGTAAGGGGAAGATTATCTAAAGAATGTTGGTACTATAAAATTAAAACAAATTGGTGTTGAAGTTAAAAATCTCTACAAGCTAGAGGTAGATTTTGCTATGCATGAAACTATACCTCCAAGAGTGAGGTGGGGCGAATCAAGAGTCTTAGTCCCAAATTTGCAAATATTTGGGCATGATACATACGAGAGAAGGAGTAGTTGTAGTATAATCTTCTCATGGATCATTACCCTTGTTACGGGAGCCCACAATATTCAGTAGCAGAAGGATCAGTGTTAGTTGATGCAATAAGATCTTGGGCGATAATTGAAGGCTAGTAATAATCAGAGAATTAGGAGATAATTGCAACTCAGAGACACAATTGATTCAGTATTTTAGATGATTCTCAGTGGAATTTGTTGCAACAGCAACAACAATATTGAGAGGGAGTGGTGTTACAGTACATTCCTACAAGAGCAGGATTGGGGTTGTGCAAAACCCTTTTCTTGCTAAGAGGGACTATTGAAATTGTAGCAAGAAAAGGCTTCATTTGACTAGTGCCTTAGTCAAATGGAGAAAATTTGATTTTCCATATCAGCAAGATGACTTGGATTGTAGTTAACTAGAGTGACATGTCCATGTCTACTAGTTAAGTTAGAAAATTAGAGTTTATAGGTTTGAAATAGATTTGTGCATGTAGTGATTGCTAAAATTTAACAATCTAGTTTAGTTATTTTTAGTTGAACTCAGTTTACTAAGCTCTCATCATTAGTTGATTCAGTTGAAGGTCAATTGAGTAGTTATGACTATTGTCAACTCACTGATCTCTCAGTTAACTAGTCAATCGTTTAAAAATAAACCTAGTCATGCATGTAATTTGAATTGTTTAGTTGAGTGGATGGAAAAGGCACATTTGTATTTATAATAGTATATTGTTGAGTTTACAGTGCTTTTGCACTAAGCAGGTGATTAATTCCCCTTGGATTTGTGCAAGAAAATAGGGAAATTCCCTATATTTTAGGACCTCAATTCGTTTAGGATTGTGCAAGGAAATATGAGGTTGGTTGAGGCTTGAATTAGGTAAGTGTTGTCTAGATCAATTCATAAAGCAAGAGAATAGTTTTACAACTTATTAGGGTTATCTTTCTCATCTAAATTAATGTAAAGAAACAAATGGGTTTTTCATAGTTGGGTTCCCTTATAAAATCATTATGTTCCTTGTGTTTTGATGGTTGAATGTTATTGCATGTGTTTATATTGTGTGTTTTCCTTTCCGCAAAATAGTAGAAGAAATTTATGTCTCTTGATTTCAATTCAAGTTCATTAGTAGTAGAAAATTTCTTGCAATTTCTACAATTAATTAAATCCAATAGAACTTAACTTAGTAACAAAAGAAAAAAATTCACCAAATTTAATTACCTCTACTTGAGAATAACCTTTTACTAGTAACCAAATTTTGTATTTCTCCACTTTACTTTATGCATTAAACTTCTTTGTCACACCAATTTGTTTCCAATGAGAATTTTTTCAAGGGGAAATTATGTAGATCCAAAGTCTCATTTTAGTATAAAGCTATCATTTCCTTGATCATGGACTTTTTCCAAAGCTTAGCATCCTATGAATTCATTATATGTATCATATTTTTAGTTTTAATTTGTTATATACAATGTATGAATATTTTTCTATATCTTATAATCCTACTACCACTATCTTTTACATCAGTTATTCCAAAGCCCTATGTGTTGACTACCAATGTCTCTCACATAAGTTGTTCCAAAATATTAAAAATATAGCTAAGTCCTAATAAAAATATGTCTTCATATTATAGAGCAAAAACCAAAAAAGATATGAAATCTAAAATGTCACAAGTCCTTGTGGAAACTAATGTCCCCAGATAAATTCATTTAAGACAAGGAAACTGTTAACCAAGTACAAAGCTTCTTTAAATACTAACTCAATATTTATCTAAATATATGAGTAAAACTAATAATTTGAAAAATACGAAAGATATCTTCCATATGTAAAACCACCTATTACACCACTGGGATGAGATTTTATTGTTTTTCTATTTAGTAGTCATAATAGAGCTTCTAAGTACACAATAATTTTTTATCTAAAGCACACTTTAACAGGAAAAATAATGCTCTAAATTCACCTTGATTAGTGGTACCTATTCCAAGGTTTGTTTATTAATGAAATAAAGATCTCCTACTAGTAAATAACACAAAACCCATATTACAAAAGTGCTTTGGATCACGGTGAGCTACATCAAATACTCCATGCACAATCCTTCTTTATATTCACATGTTCTATCAGATGACTAATTTTGAGCTTTATATTAGACTTATAAGAAAATAAATATTAATTTGACCTTATCATGAAACTTTGGAAATTGGAACTTGAACATCCTTCTTCTTAACTCAACTTTAATTAATTGATGCTTTATTAAAGTTAAAACAAATTGTTTTTTCTTTTTCCTTTATTTATTTTTTAAATCATTTGTATTTGTTGGACACCTAATCCATTGGTTAGTGTGGAGGAATGCCAATAGTCATAGGAGGTCTAAGAGACTTCTTTGTAGATGAAAACCAAGGGTCATTGAGAATTATATTTATATATATCATGTGAAAACACATGAGTTGTCCAAATTTGCCTCTATTACTTTTGCGTGTGTTTAACATGGTATGAAAGTAGGTGTATTCCTTCCCTACTCAATTTTAAGTCACAGTTGTGTGGCATTCTTAGAATTGTTATGGATTCCTTTGATAGTTGAAATTTTTACCAGAGCTCAAAATTCATTTCTATCAGAGAAGGTTAACTCTATACCTAGGCTCTTTGACATATTCTCTCTACATGCATGTTCTGCATTTTAGTCTTGCCATTTTTGCCTTAATTATTTGCCATATTATCTACACATCTAACCTCTCTATCATACTCTGCTCTAACATGGTATGTCCTGTATTTTCTTGTACATAGTCATAATGGAAATATTATCCATGCATATCAATGGTATATTGAGTTTTTACTGCTAGAAATCATTCTATTTGTCCCTCCATTTGTTGGCGTGCTCTCTCTCAATCTAGACTTGGATTTAAAAAAAAATTGAATTGAATTTCTATATTGGTGGTCAAAACACATGAGTGAACATCCATGGAAAATAGGGAAATGATTTTGATGCTATTGGCATATTGAAAATTGGATTGATAACTTTGACCTACCAGCCAACCTCCCATATGGTCCTCAGGAATATGTACCTAGCTTGAGAGGATATGACACAAAATTTGGCTTTGGAAATCACAACAGCATCTCTTCCATGGTCAATTAATCACAAATATCCAAAGTAGTAGATCCATTGACATTGAATCTTTAAAATCTACCTGCAGATCCTATTTATTTTTTCCAATATTTCTTTGGGGCTTTTATTCATGTAAGTAGGAGAAAGCGAGGTGGTGAGAAATGGTGATTTGTCCCATGGTAAATGCCTAAGTAAGATGCTATAAATCACTTTAGTTTAACAGTGCATGAACTTCTAATGTTGTAGAGATCTTCTCTCACATTTGTAGGCTTAGAATGATGGTTCCAATGGTTCTTTATTTTGGTGAGTACTCATCAATATTCTAAGCCTTTTAATCCTAGTTCTAAGGATTATTAGGTATAAATAGTTTTGTTTGATTTTTTCTTTCAACATCACAGGTAAAAGTAGCATAATAAGAAACCAATGAGATGGTGTCTCCTAGTTCTCACCAACATGTTGCTTTCTTTCTATGTAATGTGTTGCTACTACAAACTTTTATGCAATGCTTTCAACTCCATTAACTATTTTCTTTTGTAACATCTATTGCCGTGGTCACCCACCTCTCTTTGCATTTGTTAATAAATCATTGATGATACTCCTTCTTATGCTTAAGTGCATGGTGATCACAGACAAGATCCTTGAGCTCGTGATGCATTCTTTTCCCAATTTCAAGGTTCTCATGTTTACCAGTTATAATGCCCTCAACACAGATGGGATTGTTTCCAATGTTGTGCATAGTAGGCATATTATAGAGATATATTTCAAAATCTACTCCATTGGTTTTTTATTTGTGCCCCACATTTAGAGAATTTGGGTACAAGTGCATACCTGCAAGAGCTACACACTAAACAGTATTCCAATATTAAGGTTTCCTTATAGAATTGCAAGGAACTTCAAAGTTGATCTTGTTTTTGGGAGGTTGCACCAGGTTATGTTCCCTTGGTCTAGTCCATCTATTCAAATTTGACCAGTCTAAACATGAGTTTTGCAACAATTCAAAGTGTAGAACTTACCAAGCTCCTTGATCACTACCACAAACAATAATGCTTCTAGGTATTGGATTATATTGAAGATAAAGGAATTGAAGTTTTTTCCTAAAATAACAAAGATTTGCAGGAAATATGTTTTTTCTCATTAGAGGGTGAATCCATGAAGATGGGTTACACTTTTGGACTAAATGTGGCAATGGAATTTTGAAAATTTACTCTTTTATTGGATTGAAATCCTCAAAATTCATATAATCTTTGTGAATTTTGATATGTAGTATAAAGAAAATTTGCGGAGAATTATGTTGTTATCCTAATGATATTTTTTCCAAAAAGTATGAGTCATATAATATGTCAAATTTCCATTAAATTAAATTCCTGTCCTTACAATTGTTTCGCACATATTAACAAGTATGGATCATAGATAACCTAATCCCATATTACCTAGTAGGAATGGAGACACCCACTACTTCTGCTATTTAATTAGAGTGGGCACACACCTAGATTATATTATACATCATTCATTCATTCCTCAACTTAAGTGGAAATAACAGAATAACCTAAAACTAGTCATGGGAGGTGGAGAAGATTTAGGTCAGTACATTATTACTAATCTCCCTAAGACACGTTCCATTATGCTTAAAAGAAAGAAGAGATAGACTAGGAGAGAGCTTATACTTGATACCCTAGGAGATGGATATTAGATAAAAGGTGTAAAAGGTTATAGAATTATTCAACCAAATTTGAACAAAAAAAAAAAGATGTTAAGTTTGATAAAGGTATTTTGGCCTAGGTGCCTAATTCAATAATTGTGCCATCTTTAGCTAGTGAGCAAGTTAAGCCCGAGTAGAGAAAATCTCAAGAGGAAAATAAAATAAATCATGAAAGGCCCTACCTTTCAAGGATTTGAAAAACATATGTAGACATACATCATTTTCTAAGGAAAGGCCAAGATCTCAATAAGTAATAATCGATAAGGACCCAACTAGTAGGATAATTTTCCTAAAGACCAATCGAGATAATCCCAGAGTTAAGGACCTACACGTTAACCCCCATCAAATCAAGTACCTGAACCTTTCTATTTAAGGATTTTGCTTCACTCACTTCGCCCTCCCTATCCTAGAAGGAAGGAAATAATCATCGAAACTTAGAAATATATGAGCTAGAGCATCTGACTCTAATAAAATGTTGCATCAAAACAAAATGTGGCAAAATTGGTCGACATGGAATCCATACAAAATTTTGTCCAATAGGGTTTATGATTCTAGATAATATTCCATGATCATTTCTCTATATTTGTTTTAGTTAGACTTGAATCAAATGTATACATTTCTATTAGGAATGTGGTCTTGAAAGCATTAAGCTAATGCATCACATCCTCTTTAGGAGATAAACACCTACAAGAGATCATAGTGAGGGATATAAGTAATATTATTGTATTAATCTCTTACATATCTAAAAATTATTCAATTGGTTAATCCATTAAAATCTCATTTTCATTTCAGAGGAAGATAAACTATGTTATGATGAAATAGCTGAAGTGGTTGGTGTCTCCATTCCTACTAGGTAATATAGGATTTGATGCACTA
>APFE031638026.1:0-16696 GCA_000404065.3 Pinus taeda
AAATGTGTCCTCCAATGTGCGACAGCGGGGGTGCAACAAGGACGGTGACCAACGGTGACAAATTACTGCGTAACAGGGGTTGTTGTTGGTCACAACAGAGAGGAATGGCCTTCATAGGTGCACTGAATGCAGTGTCCAAAATGGGATATTGCAGTGTGGAAGTTTGAGGAGTTTGCTAGTTTTGGGCCATTTGATCAAATATGTGCCAATATCCTTCTGGGATTTCTAGGGAGTTATTCCTAGGCTGACTAGAAGGAGTAGGAATGGCCTTAATAGCACTTCCTTAGTCTGGGATAATGAGTGTTCTTTGCTGAACTATTATCTGGGGGGATTTTGGTTCTTCAAGTTCTTCAACTTTGTTTTGGATGATCTTGATAGCACTTCCCTTATCTGGGCTGCTTAGTCTTTGAACTAATCAAAGAGGGGATCTTGGTTCTTCTATTTCCCCTTTTTCTCCTCCTCCTTCATAGAGATTACTAGAGTTACCTTCTTGTAAAGAAATTGGGTGAGAATTCTCAACTTCTTGAGAATCTTGCTCAGTTTCTTTTGTATGGCTATGTACCTCAGCAAAGGCTATAGATGGTGATTCTGTGGCCCAAAGGGAGCTAGTAGGTTGTCTAGAAGCAACTTTGTTAGGGCCTACTGATGGCTGAGATTCTAATTTCTTGATGATATCATCTATAAAGGTCGATCGGTCAAGGGTCACCTGTGCCTTAGTTTTATCAGATTGGGTTAGTGCTTTTGTATCCTTTTCAGGCTTTTTTTGCTCAATCATGCACATAACGCAAATACTTATTTCTACCTAAAGTAATCAACAAATCTATAGGAAAGTGGGTGGGGGAGCAGGGCTGTTACATGCTCCATACACAAGTTCTTACCTTCCGTTTTTAATACCCAATTCTCTCCTAGCAGGAACTTATCAAATGCACACTACTCTTCTTAAAAAAACAAATCGCTACACTCTCCCCAGCAACATCGCCAAAATGTTGAGGTATAAAAGGTGTCTTTTGAACTCCTATTTATCCTACATTAATTATCAACCTAGGTATGATTTTTTATTTCAAGAGTGTACTCAATCTGAGGCGGGCAATTTATTTCAAGAGTAATGTTTTCTAATTTGCAATACAGTGCTAAATACAAGAGTAAAATGGATGTTTGAAATAAAATCTAATTGCAATCAAAAGAAACTTAATGCTTTGAAACTTAAACCATTCACATAGAAAGCTACAATGATTTATCAGTTAAGGGTGCAGTAGTGATAACTCTTTTCTTTATTAACTGATATAAATGAAATCAAATATAAACAAGATCCACAATCTGAGAACTTAGAGAGAAATAGCCAATGTCCTTTACAGTTTTTGATCTTACACTCCACACTAAAGCACTTAACTGGAAATGATAGCTCACTAATGCTACTAACAGAAATGTAATAAACACTCTCGCTGCAAAATACTTAAAAGCAAAACCAAATACTTGCAGGAAAGAAATAACACCTATGTAGTATGAATGAACAACAATGCTAACTTAATAGAAATACACAACAACACTAAATGGAAATGAAAAACAACGCTAACTTAATGGAAATGAAAAACAAAGCCAAATGAACAACAATCTGTAATGAATGGCAAAGTCCGTAGTGAACAGTGAAGCTTTATAACCAAAATGAAAAACATAACAATTTAAGTTGTAATGAACAGTAATCTTGTTATGGTGGAAGAAAATAGCAACACAATCCAATTACGATTTCATGCACGAAACAATTTCAGGAAAATGTAAAGGAACAAGAAATTAGAAAGCAATGTGATTCAAAGCAATGAAAAGTAAATCAAACCATCACACAACTGGAACTGTAAAACAATGGTACAGGTAGCAAGTGGATCCACCAGGGTCAGGCCCTTAGCTGCTATTGAAGCACTGTCGGGCTAATTCAGTAGGAAGGAATGGAACAACAACTGACTTATATATTGATCATGTGAAAATGTTACAAAAAATCGTACTTTGTTTTGATTAACGAGAGTTAATGATCAAGTAGCAATACAATAGTAAATTCTGCAAAATGATAATACATGCCCCCTGGGCTACAAGAACTGTCCCTTTTTATAATGGCCAGGTGGATATATCAAGAGTACATATAAGTTTTTAAGTAGTGATCCCTCAGGATCAATGGATCCTGAGGGATTCGCTCTATCTTTGATTTCCAGTTTATCTTTTTTCCTTCTTGTGCTGATGTTGTGCTTTCCCTTTCTTCTCCTGGACTATGTGCTCCGAGCTTGATCTCCTTGTCTGGATACAACATCCTGGGGAAGGGACAACAGTTGCTTCTGCTTTGTCATTTCCTCCTGAATAGTGGTTTTCCATTTCCTTAATTTTTTGTATAGAAAAAGACAGTAATAAATTATTTTGTATCAATCACAAATCTCCTTAATTCTACCATAATTATTTAACATATTACCATTTTAGAATGTAAAGGAGTTATGATTCAAAGGAAAAGATAAATAAATAAATAGCAAATACATACATTTTCCATCGCTCAACAGATGCTTTGGGCCGACAAGGCAAGAATTTGGAAGAGTTCCTGTGGAAAAGCCTCAGGACCACTCGCAGAAGGTAAATAGAGACGGCTAGGGAAACTCCAGAGGTGACAAAGGAGAAACCCCAGTCCTCAACAATGAGGATTAGCAAGAAGGCAGTTGATAAACCGATTGGCGATAGAAGGTAGAAGCAGAGAATAAGGGTTAGCAGGCACCCAGAGTCCCCATCCATATTGAGAAAGAACAAAGAAGTAGTTGAGTAGAAGGATGAGAAGCAAGCTCAATCGAAAAAAGCTCCTTCACCTAGTAAGAGAAAAACCCATTCTTTGCTGTCGAAAATTGAAATTTCAGAAAAAGAAATTAAGAATTGAGGGAACAACTAACAGTAGGAAAGGCAGAGCCAAGAGCCCTAGGGCTAGATACTTTGGTAGGAGCCATGGACAAGGCTAGAAGGGGGGAAATTCTAGGCACTCTATGTGTAGCCTATGATGAGAAGTTGGTGGAAGGAGGATTCAAAGTCTATGCAGTAGACACTACCTCGAGGGGGCCTCAAATTGAAATTTGGGGAGCTGTTACACCAAAGCCTGTCAAGGAAATTGTTGCTACACAAGAATCAACAACCAAGACAACACAATGCAGAGAAAGAGATCAAGAAATGGATACAAAAGAACCCTTGGTTGACATTGTTGTTTCATCAAAACCAACAATGGAGGGGGAAATCAGCCAAGACGAGGAAGAGAAAGATAATATCCATGAGCCGATGATCAATTATGTTGTTACACAAGAACCAGCAGAAGATACTGAAGCTAGTAAGGAGGAAATGGATGAACATAAGCCTATGGATATCACTGCTGACACACAAGAACTAGCAGTGAAAATGGAAGCTGACTAGGAAGGTAAAGAAATTGTGATAGAACGCACTGACGAAGTTGTTGTTACATAAGAACTAGGAGCTAAGGTGGGACAGTTTCGCCCTCTGGAGGCTGCTACACCCTCAATTGATAGTGCATGTGGAAGAACACAGGGTCCTAATGAAGGATGGTGTTCTGAGAAATTGTTGTTATTGGTAGAGCTACAAAACTGGAAGCAGTTGGCACTCTCTCTATAGGAGGAAGTGAATTGCTAAAAGAAGAGTGGGAAAGAGAAGAGGAGGCATGGAGGCATAAAGAAATTATGAATAAAAAGGATGAAAAGCTACATCAGCTACATCAGGAGGTCTTCGACTTGACGTTTGATAAGACCAAACTCCATGACCTTGCTCTAAAACTGCTAGCATGCAAGCAACCGTCCCCGTCATATCATATGTTCTTGTGGGAATGCTACGACTTATTCCAGTTAAGGGCAGTCTATGAGAACGGGTCCTATATGGTTTCTTTAACTCGCACCTTTTTAGAAATTTTCCGTTCCTCTGATTTTGATGATCATAATTTGATGTGCAATCTGGTCTTGCACAAATACGATGTGAGAACATGTGAGCACAAGGATGGTGGTGAGTTTCCTTTCTTTCATGGGAGACTTGTAGCTGTGGGCATTCCTCTCATTTATGAGGAATTAGATTGAGTGCTAATTGGCAAAGAAAGAATAGAGACCAACGAGGAAAAGACAACATTGTGGGTCATGGTTGAACCAGGAATGGCTTATGAACTCCACCGAGAGTTCAGGCAGTTCTTGAGAAATCATAGATCAATTGGCCATTTACAGAAGAAGAATCATGGGGATCTGCCTCAACTTGTTTGCAAATATGAAGATCCAAGTGCTAGTTAGATGTCTCAAGTGCACTGAGGCCTGTAGTGAAGAATTTCGGGAAGGGGACCCCTTTGAGTACAAGAACTTTGTGGTTGTTGTTACACGGGTGCTAGAATATGCTCATATTGTGCTGACACTAGGGGTGTTTTGGATTAGCCTCAGGTTTAAATTACCTTTGATATGGTTGACATTGGAGGAGTATTAGCTCAATTATCAGTTATGTGATTATGAAGAGCAACCTTGGCCACGTGAGTTAATGGCCAATCAAGGATTTAGAGCTCCGTGCAATGATACTTTTAGTTCCTGAGATCCTGCATGGGGACATGCAATTGCTTTAGTTAGGGGGAGATCTTGGGTGTGGTTTTTTACCTATTTTTTGCAGATTCTTTCCCTTGTTTTGACCTTTCTATCCTCCAAGTCTGTGCCCTTATATGACCAAACTCCCTATTTTCTTACCTTTTTAATCGATTTTACTCTCATGTTACTTTGTTGTATTTTACAGAATAATACGAGGCTTTATTCCTTTTTGTGGCTAACTGGAAGAGCATTGAAGAAGTATTTTTGAAAGTCTATCTTTTCAGGTGTTTTCTTGAGAGAAGAAAGCTATGCAGCAGACATGCAACAAGGATTAACTGTGGGAAAGGGTAGAACGGTTCACTGTTACACCCCGAGTGTTGTTACAAGTCGCTAACACACACTTTTTGTTGTTACAGATTACTGCTACACACTTGTGGTTGTTACAAATTGTTGTTGTTACATATTGTTGTTACACATTGGATGTTGTTACACCTCGCACTAATCTTCCGTCACACCAACAGTGTTGTCATCAGTTATGCCATGTCATCCCGAATCACCATTAGCTCAATTTTGTTGCACCAAAGCTAGAAATGTGAGTACTATTCCACATAACGGCTGTCAACAGTAGGGATTGTTTATTTTTGAAGCAACAAGACTCCAAAAGTTGCAACTGATGTATATTTATTTATCAATAGGTTGTAAATTATTTATTTTTTATCAGCATGAGAATTGAGAGATTATCATGACTCATCTGCCTCTAATTTTCAGGTTGTAATAGTTATAAAAGACTCGACTTTTTATGTATCAGGGGACAACATATAGAAGAGTACCATTACTTAATTTTTGTAATTTTGAATTTATTTTAATATCAATTAGCACACTGATGTTGTTATTGCTTCCCAACTAATTTGTTAATCACTTTTGTTTTCTTCTTGCACCCTACTAAGGAGGAAGGGCTCTCCTCTTTGATAGGGATTGCAGTGATATAGGTAGTGTACATTTCTATTTTAGTTCATTTATTTATGGTTTATCACTATTGTTGTACAAATCATGGATTACATTTGTTGTTGTTTCTATTTATCTTATGCTGTTACACTGAGTTAATCCACAGAGTGGTAGTAACCAGCTAGAACAGATGTTAGTTCTTGTGTGGCGCGCCCTTAGTTTAATAGCTATTAGTTTTGATTTGATTCTGTAGAGTATTTTTTTATCTACATGCATGGTTTGATTCAGTAATTTAGATCAGCGACATCTTTCATAGTTTTCTGCATTTTCTTTTGCTTGGTTGGAGTGTATCGGCACAGACAGTGTGAACTCCATTGAAACACCAATACCTACCCTAGGTTGAAAATTAACGTCACACTCTGAGTCAATTAAGGTTAATTAAAAAAGTACTACAACTGTTCCTAAAATTTCAGACTTGTGCCATCTAAATGCATGGACCTGTGGTAGAGGATCTGTGACATGTAAACCTTGAAATAGTGACAAATTTAGACATCTGTGAAGTGACAGATCAGCTTGTGCTTGTAAAGAGTATTTTGGAAGCTTTTTAAGCATTGTTTGAAGCAACCTAGTGATATATCTAAAGGAGCCTTTATCTATTTTTGGCATCATTTGAGGAAAACGTTGGAGTAGAAATAAAAGTAATGAAGAGCAGATCTAGAGGAGATGTTGATTTGTTTGTAGGGTTGCTGAAGAAGACATTTTGGAGCATTATAGTGACATATTTTGAAACAATCCTACAAATCATCTTAGAGCAACCTAATGACATCTTTTGGAGAAACACACTGACATCTTTAGAGCAAACTAAAGACATTTGTTGAACACATCTTACAACAATGTTGAATTCATATTATGGACCTATTTTAAAGGAATCTTGTGAAGAAACCATTGAAGAATTTTTGTGTTGACTTGAACACTGTGTTGGAGCAGATTTGTTGAAAACTTATTGAGTTGATATAGAGAAGGCATATTTTTTCACATTTGGAACAATATTGGAGATAGTCTTGAAAGAATTATTGGAATTAATTTGGAAGCAACTTGGATCATTAGTAAAGGGTGTTTGGAAGAACTGTCGAAGATATTCTTGGAGTCAAACTCTTGGAATTTTGAGCATTCTTAAATACTTGGAAACACCCTTAGATACCATTCTGCACTAGCCATCATAAGGCGACCATGGAGAAATTGTTTGTGTACGATGGAGCAATGGTGACAACTTCTAAGAGAATAAGGTTGTCATTGATGACGAGATGTGGAGACTAAAGTGAAGGAATTGTTGAATATTGACAGGGCTTGTTGAAGAAGATATTGGGAGCTGTGAATTATAATGAAATACATACCTTGAAAAAATGAAGCGATAGGGTTGGAGCCCTTGGGGTTGGTACCTTAGAATTAACAAGGTCGGTGCCTTGGAAAGTCCAAGTTGGTGCTTGGAAAATATAGGATTGGTGTCCTTGGAGTTGGTGCTCCTAAACGCATGGTTGGTGCCTTGGATAATATAGGGTTGGAGTCCTAGAGGATAGGAGTCCTCAAGAAACCAGGTCGGAACCTGTACCAAAGAAGGGTTGGTGCCCTACGGGTTGGATCCTCTAAACGTAAGGTTGGTGCCTTGAGAAGATAGGGTTGGTGCCCTAGAGGTTGAAGCCTCACAAAAGTCCGAGTTGGTGCTTAGCAATAGGTTGAAGCTTGGGAGATTGAATATCGGTGTCTTCATCTAGGGTTGGAGCCCTATATATATTGTACTTGATTCATTGTAAAGATTATATTAATAAAAGAAATTATTCGTATTGTTCATTTTGTGTTCCAAATATAAGTGATTTAAATGGTAAAAGTTATAATTGAAAAGGAATATTGATTCTTTCAGTATTTTACAGTTTGGAAATGAAATATTATTTATGTTTCATCTATGTATGTATGGTTATATCTGTAATTTGTTTCGTTCTGTTTAAATTTGGATCAACAATCAAGGTAGTCAGGATTATATTCGATACGTAAGTAATAATTGTTTAATCAGACTGCCCATTGCATGATGCGAGTGTTATTACCAGAAAGTTCAAATTTTCTTTTATCATGCCCGCCATGATTTTGAGATTGGTTCGGACCAAAATTTAACAAGTTTTAAATAAATCCTGAATTGACATATACTTTTCTTGACTGTGAGTACTTCTTTATGGCTTAAGGATAATTGAGTTCAGCTCCATGAAAGGTTCCTGAGGTGTAGCCACAAATCTCTTCAGTTCCATTTATGCGTTCAAGAAGAACTCCTCCCCATGCATAATTTGATGCATCTGTTTCAAGGACATAAAATCCTTCATCTGTCGGTAGCTTGAGAGGAGGAAGGTTTTGGACTTTCTCCTTGATGGGTTTCACTGCCTAGGTCATGGCTTGATTCCATGGGATTGGTGACTTCTTCAATATTTGCTACAGGACAACTAGATCTTGGGCTTGTCCTTTATAGAAACATCTAATATAATTCAAACTACCCAGGAAACATTGCAGCTAGGTCTTGTCTAGGATTTTCTTTGGAAAATTCTGCATATTTAGAAGAACATGATCTTGCACTATGATACTGTCATTAGCAATATTCATACCTTATAAACTTACATCTATGACTCCAATTTTTATCTTGGATTTTGACAAAGCTAATCCATGTTTAACACAATGCTCATGAAATATTTGGAGATGTTTATGATGTTCTTGGATATTCTTGGAATAGACAAATAAATCATCTATGTATATAATTAACCAATATATGCCATGGAAAACATCTTCCATTCTTTTTTGAAACTTACTAGGAACATTCTCTAAACTGAAAGCCATTACCTTCCATTTATACTGTCCATGTGGGACAACAAAGGCTATTTTATAATGATCTTTAACAACTATTCCAATTTGGTAGAAACTTGATTTAAAATTGAACTTGCTAAATATTTTACATTGTTTCATTTTTTGGAGAAGCACCGCTTGATTTGGCAGAGGATATGCCATATTTTTTAGCACTACATTTAAGGGCTTGTAGTTGATCACCATGCAAGGTTGGCCTCTTTTTATCTCTGAATTCTTGTTGATGTAGAATGCTCGACATGCCCATGGGCTATTGGTTGGTTCGATTAGGCCCTTGTTTAAGAGATCTATAATCTCTTTCTGGTAGTAACCCAACTCAGTTGGACTCATCAGAGCAGATGATGCTTTCTGTGGTCTGATCTGTTTATCATCTTCATATGGAATATCAGTCACATACTTTTCTCGTGCCTAGAAAGCATTGGGGATATTCGAAGTACACTAATGGATAATATTTTCAGAAATTTCTTTCAAATAATCTTGATGATGAGTTGTGGTGAAATAAATGATTCTTTCTTTTTTCTGGACTTCTATAGGCTTTTGCTATTCTAGTTTTTGCTTGCGAGGGATAGAGAATGTATAAGAAGTTTTGAGAGCAATCTGTACAGACTTACCAGAAATAGTCATGGAAAATATGAGTTGGTGGTAATAAATAGAAATCGAAGACCATCGAGTAAAGAATTCAAAACCTAAAATAATGTTGGTCCGGATTTCATCAAGTTTGAGGAATGTACATAGAATTGGATGGTCTTGGATGGATACATGGAAATCAATTATGTGATGTGGGAGAGAAAACATTAAACTAGCAATTCTGGCATCGCTGTCCATTGATTTCTCCTAGTAGAAAGCGAGAATCAAAAGATGACGAGCTAAATTAAGCTGGGTGCTGAAATCAGGTAAAGAATCTAAGGAATATGGTTTACAATCAAGGGGAAAAAAGGTAAGAGGAATATAAAATTTAGGTTGACTGGCGAGAGAGAGAGACTTACCAGGATAAAGTCGTGACAAAATAGGTGAATTAGGTCGTTGGGCATAATCTGGTGCATGCGAGACAGGGGAAGAATGTTCTGGGTTGTCTAGAGCCTTAGTTGCTAGATGGTCGAAATCATCATCAGGGAATTCAACAACTTCTTTCTCGAGCTGGTGCAATTGTTCTTTGAGGACCTGGATTTCTGCAGCAAGGGATCTGATCTTTGATTTCTTATCAAGGATTTGCATACATAGGGATGTGCAGGAGGCATGCTTGACAAAGTTGTCGCTTTGGATGCTTGGCTAGATGGTTAGCATATAACTTAGTCGGATGCAAGTAGGAGGGAGCATAATAGGCATCTCCTTGTCCTTTTGTTTGGTCATCATTTAGCTAGATGAATCAAGTTCTAGATGGTTTAATGTGGATATGGCCGCCTCAATTCTTGTGATCTTATCATGAATGTTTATGCGGCGATTTATCTTCCATGGCGGTCTTTGCTCAAGATTTTCCCTTGAGTCTTCCAGCTACTTCTTAGGCATGGAAAACGTACAAAAGTAGTAGGATTACAAACTATCTTCATTGTCAGAACTTCCATCGAAACTAGGAATGGGGTTTCCATCTTCTTCTTCTACCTCGAAATCGTCCTCTGGATAATAAAGGTCTTTATCATAATCATGATAGAATAGATCCCATATAGTAGGTTCTAAGGTATCTGTGAATAGAGTAGCTAGTTTTGGCTTCCGTTATTTTTATGGAAATTCGTTTCCCCAATGACCTTCCTTATTGCAAACAAAACATTAGAATGATTTAACCAGAGTCTTTTGGTATCGAAGGAATGGTTTTTCTTCTGGAAAGGATTCTTTCTACACTGATATGGCTTCCTGTAAGTTTCTGGTTGAAGCTTACTCTTTGAGGACCAATTCTTCTAGTGTGGATCTTTGGATTTACAAGAGCATTTGGGGTCACGATTGAAGGGTCCCTTACCGCAATTGGGAATATGCACAAATGTTGTGCAAATTTTATTTGAAAAGATCTTGTTGTACTCCTTGAATTCAGTCATAACACGTTTAGTTAAATAATGTTCTTCAATCACTTTCTTGATGTGGCCATGGACCATTGCTAAGGTCATGCCTAGCAGAGAAAGATGTTTGTCTTCAAAATATTTGTTGATAGAAGTGGGAAGAACACCAAAAATGCTCTAGATATACCTCTTGAGGTATGTTGTATTACCATAGGAATTGGATCGGATGAGCCAATCCTGCATTTGACAAAAATAATCTTCCATAAGACCGAGATTGCGTAATTGGTTAGACATAAACAATTCACTTTAATGGTATGGACCTTCATCAATTGTAGAGCCGAAAAACTGTGCACATAAAGCAATGATCAACTGAACAACAGGATCATTATGACTAATGATGGCTTCTTGGGCTTTTGTGGAGGCGTAATGCCGCCATGTATGTGTTAAGCCACCAAATACATTGATAATGAGTTGTGAAATGCTACGGAGAGAAAGGGTAGGGTCATCAAAATA
Organism: Pinus taeda; assembly: GCA_000404065.3. NCBI lineage: Eukaryota > Viridiplantae > Streptophyta > Pinopsida > Pinales > Pinaceae > Pinus > Pinus taeda. The sequence continues at coordinate 10,919 of APFE031638026.1, forward strand.
ATTTTTTGTTACCCACCTATTAAGGAAACTCATTGAATTCTCCATTTTGATCTTAGGCTTGGAATTTGGAAAAAAATTGGGTTGTTGCGACATATCTTGGATGGTCGCACTCATAGTTGAAACTCTAGTCGTTGTTACTGATATGGGACAGGATGTTTCGCCAACTTGGGTAATCCACAAAGGGACACATAAAGAAGGAACTATTTTGTTTGGTCCTTTGAAAGGGAAGGAAGCTTTTCTTGCACATGTTGCAAGAAGGATGTGTTGACCGAAGTGGCTTCCTTGATGTCTTCTTCTTCGGCTGTTTAAATCCAAAAATTCCATGTAGGTAGGTCATGACTAGCTATGCTAAAGCTGAAAGTGCACCTAAACTTCTTCTTCGAATTATCTATAAACATAGCTGACTTTGATGGTTTGTCCAAAATAGAATAGTGAGGGATCTGAAGCTTAGATTCTAACATCTTGATGATTGGCGTAGTGATGGAAAAAACCTGAGATATAGCTCCCAGCTGTTTGTCTAGCTTTGTATTGGTTGTTGTAAGGACTGATATGTCAGCTATCTTGTGATCTATCAATTCTAATCTTGCTAAAATATTCTCGCACATTTCCTTTTCTTCAGAGACTACTTGTTTAACCTTAAGGATGTCTTTGTGAAAATCATTAATGTTCTTTGACTCGAGGTCGAGCTGTAGATTTGCGTAGTTAAGTTGTGCAGTGTTAGTACCAAACGTATTGATTGTTGGCACTATGGCGTAAGGAATGAATTCCCTTTTCTTTTGACCATCATTTTCAAAATTTCATAAAGATATATAAGGCAAGTTCCTTCCTGGAGTATAGGGTTCTTCTCATGTGCTAACTTTGATAGTTTTAGTTGTTTCTTCTTAGGGTACCTGAGTCACCATGAGAATGTGAGGTATTTCTGGCTTAGTAGCAGTACTAAGCATTTGTATCAACTAATTGTAGGTTGGACATTATTGTTGCTGACCTTGGTGTTATGTAGTAAGATCTTTTTAAGAGCTTATGGGATGGTTTTGGGCCATCTCTGCAACCTTCTCTCAAAAGGTTGTTTGAACTTGGGTTGGTAATCAGAAGGATTTAGTAGCAACATTAAATGGAATTGGGCATGCTTTGGAAATATTCTGGTTGTCTTTCAGTAAGGTTGATCGGCAGTATTGTTCATATTTAGCTTCCCAAAGTTCAGGATATTGGATTCTAGTCCATTCAAATGTAATAGGAGTTGTAGATTTACTGGAACTAGATTCCACCTCGTGATGGGACCCAGCCCAGTTGGCGTAACCTTTTGCACTTTATAGATCACAGTTGGATGTTTATGTGGCGGTGAACAATCGTCTTTCCCGCGCTCTGTAGTTAGGGTAGCTGTGCATTGATTGTGGGTGTAAATGCGGCAGTACTCTGCCTTGGAAAACTATACTAACCTAACCTTTATGCGCCTTCTCGACTCTTCTCTGTTATTGTTATGTTGGCTTCCCAGGGTTTCGAGCTCTGCGTATGGAAAAATGGTGAGGGTGTTGTATTCTGGTTCCTTTGGCTTTGTGTTACAATTTCATGGCTGTCTGTTGTATTTGAGCTGGCTCTGGTTGTTGGTTGATGCCTTCTCTGCACATTTGGCTATTTTTTCGCCTGTTTGTAACGATATTGTTCGGTTCTAGGGTTTCCTTGCTCAGCTTTCGTGTTCACTCTCTGGTAAGTTGCTCTTATGCTTTATTTCTCTGTTTTTGATAAAGAAAGTTGAGGTCTGTGTGCTTGTAGTGGTCACTGTAACGATGGTTGTTCATGAAATGACTGGTTTCGAATTTAATTCTTCAGTTCTGGCATTTAGCTTTCGCTATCCCGTTCCTGCATATGTTGTTGGTCTTCTGGTCCATTGTTTTTGAATTTCGCTGTGGTAGTGGTTCCTGGGTTTATGGTCTTTCTGGTAGCGCTGCCTTGTTTGTGGCTATGAGCATAGGAACAATGGAAAAACACCTTCAGTCTCTGCTAGAGGTAAATGATCACTCCTTGATTCAATTTTTACGCGTTCCTCATTCTGGGTCTAACCCCAAAATGCTCCTCTAGTCTCCAGTTCTCTATGGCATCCTCTGGTTTGAAAATGTGGCTCCTCCTCACACGTTCTCCAGGTGAGGGTTTCTTCTCTTCCATTCTTTTGATTCTGTAATGTTGGTTTTTCGAGGGTTTCATCCCTCTGAGCTTTACTATGATTCAAGCTCACTCTCGCTTGTCTCTTGTAGGTCCTCTCAGGTGGCCTGGATGGTGCACGTCTCTGTGTTCAAGAATGTTTGGTAGCGTAAATGTGGGTAGGCCTGTATCTTGTACTGTTCTGTTGCCTAGAAGTCTCTGTTCGAAGGACGGCTGGTCCGTTAGTTTACTGTTTGGTTATTATATAGTTCATGTTCGTCGTTGTCATTCAGAGATGAGTTCTCTATATTGGAACGTGGCTTCAACGTAAACCTGTCTCGAACTTGTGTTCAAACCCTAACTAGGGTTTTATGCTTGACTGTATGGTTGTGATTTTTGAGTGAGTTTTGACCTTGCCGTGACTGTATCGGTCTCTGTAATGTATGAGGGAACTCGGCCCTTTCGGTTTTGGCTATAAATTACTATTTCTGAACAATATAAATGAAAATCTTTTTTATGAAAGATAGTATGATATTTGGTTCCTATAACTCCTTCACTTGTGGTTTGGTTACGTTGCTGGGCATTCAATTCGGTTGTTTGTCTTTCTATTCGTTTGCTTGTCTTTAGTGGCTATGCGTACCCGCTCCTCCTTAACTGTATTTATGTGCGCTTGTATGCAAGCGTGATTGCTTGTTTGGTGACTTGGAATCTACTTAAGATCTTCTCTATTTGTCAATAATTTCAACTGCAATTCGTACTTGTACAGTAGCCATGATAATATGCTTAGTCTACAGTAATGTAAAGTTCTGTTAATATGAATGAGAGATCAATAAATAATTTAGAAAATAATATTGATGGACAGTACTTCTCTGATTCTTTTGAATGCTTGATAATTCTGTTATTAAATTTACTCAACTTATTCTCTGCTCCACTTAAAAAAACTTTTTCGTTACATGTATATTTGGCTTTTATAGCCTCTGTCTTTAGTTAAGGCTTGCAGTTTGTTTCTTTCTGTTACAAAGACAGTTACATACTTCTATTCCTATTCGTAACCATAATCGTTTGAACATTTCAAGACTTGTAGGACAGTTAAGGGTTATTTTTCCTAATTACAGAAACTACCTTTTAATCAATAATGAAACTACAGTAATCTTAAACTGGAAAATTAAAGCCATCTAACTGTTGCTGACTTGTAAAATAAAGTAAAAAGAAAAATTATTCCCAGCAGAATTTAACAATTCAGTTTCCCGCTTGTGAACCTGGTTGGAGTCTTTCTTCCTCGTCACTGTGAGTTGGATGCTCCTGCATCAGGCTCCCGGGGTGAGAAAAGATCATGACTCCAGTTCATGAGCTCCTCCACTGATGTCCCTATTCGTTCAATCTGCCTGGCGTCAAGCCATGAGCTGTCCTCAATCGGACGGTTCTTCCACTTGACCAGTACTGAAAATAATTTTTCCGCCGAGTACGCCTAACTGCCTGAGTTTCGAGGATGCCTTCGATCTCAGGAGGTTGGACATAAGGCATCTGTTTCTTCCAACTTTCTCTATCTTCCTGGGTTTTTCACATGGATTGTCCGGGTTCATCCTTCCTTTCTTCCAACAGTTCACTTGTATACGGAAACAAATCTGCCACATTGAAGATAGGTGATATGCCTACTCCAGGTGGTAGTTGTATTTCGTAGGCATTCGCTGAAAACTTCCGCAAGATCTTACAAGGCCCTATCTTCTTGTATTTCAGTTTATTGTACATACCTTTAGGGAACCGCTTCTTACGTAAGTGTACCAAAACATCATCCCCTACCTCAAAATGAACTTCTCTTCTCTTCAAATCTGCATGTTCCTTATACTTCGAGCTGTGTCCTGTAACTTTGCCTTGACCTGTTCATGCAAATCCCGCATAGCATTCACAAAATCTTCGCCATCCACACTCCGCCATTCCTGTAAACCAAGATCCCAAAGCTCATGCACTCCTCGAGGGTGCATACCATAAAGAATATGGAAGGGACTGAGACCCGTGCTACAATTCGGCGAATCGTTGTAAGCAAACTCTGCTTGTGCCAGCACTCAGTCCCACATTCTAGAATTTTCTCCGACTAAGCTGCGTAACAGATTTCCTAGACTTCTGTTCACAACTTCTGTTTTCCCATCGGTCTGCGGATGGTAAGCAGAACTGTAGCTTAATTGGGTATTCATTTTCTTCCATAAGGTCCGCCAAAAATGTCCAGTGAACTTTACATCTCTATCTGATAGGATGGTTGTGGGTAACCCGTGTAATCGGACAATCTCGTTAAAAAACAAGTGAGCCACATAATTAGCATCACTGGTTTTCCGACAAGGTACAAAATGTGCCATTTTCGAGAAACAATCCACCACTACCATCACTGAATCATAACCTTTCTGCATTTTTGGCAGTCCCAAAACAAAATCTAAACTCATTGAATCCCAAGGTCTGCCTGGAATAGGTAATGGCGTATATAATCTTGTGTTCTGGCTATGTCCCTTCGCTAATTGACACGCCTTACACTTAGTCACAAAACGTTGTACGTCTTGTCGCATTCTTGGCCAAAAATAAAAGTGACTAAGTTGCTCCAAAGTCTTGTCAATACCAAAGTGTTCAGCCAATCCCCCACTGTGTTTTTCACGAATGATATTCTCCCTCATAGAACAGCTGGGGATACATAGTTGTCCTCCCTTGAAAAGCAATTTCTCCTGTATGTTATAGTCCAACCAAGGACTGTTCCCTCGTATTAAAGGATTTTGGCACACCTCATAGGCTTTTCTGAAATCTGTGTCTGTCTTATAAAGATCCCATAAATGTTCAAAGCCCAAAACCTACACAGTGCTTTCCTACAATAGTAAAGCTTTTCTGCTCAGTGCGTCGGCTACCTTATTCGCTTGCCTGCTGATATGCTTCAGCACAAAATTAAAACTCTGTAAGTACTCCACTCATTTGGCATGTTTATGATTAAGTTTGTGTTGCTGCATTACATATTGTAATGCAGAATTATCTGAAAACAACACAAACTCATTTCCCAACAAATAATGCCTCCAGTGTCTTAGCGCCTGTACTACTGCGTAGAATTCCTTATCGTATGAAGAGTACTTCTGCCTACTCTCATTCAGTTTTTCACTGAAAAATGCCATCGGTCTATCCTCCTGGCTGAGTACAGCCCCGATTGTTGTTCCACTAGCATCACAACGTACCTGAAATAATTTTTTAAAGTCTGGTAGCCTGAGAATCGGTCTTTCTGTTATTTTCCTCTTCAATAGCTGAAAGCTCTTTTCTACTGCTTCTGTCCATCGAAAAGGTTGGTTGGCCTTTTTGATGGTCTCCAACATAGGAGCACAGATTCTGCTAAAATCTTTAATAAACTTCCTGTAAAAACTCCCTAATCTATGGAAACTACGTACCTCAAACAAATTCTTCAATGACCGCCAATTTATGATTGCTGTCACTTTCTCCAGATCCATCTTTAATTCGTTCTTTGCTATCACAAATCCCAGATAAATTAGTTCTCTCTGTAAAAATGTACATTTCTTCAGATTGATCAATAACTTGTTCTGTTGTAGCTTCTCTAACACTTTACGCACATGTCGGAGGTGTTCTTCTCGTGTCTTACTGAAAATAAGTATGTCATCCAAA
>APFE031638027.1:0-29697 GCA_000404065.3 Pinus taeda
GAGTTAGGTAAACTGTGTTTCTTTACCGTTGTACATTTTGTAACTTACAATCCGACGGTCACGATATGTAGTGATCCGACGGTTCATTCTCTCCTCGGTATTACCGACACTTGATCCGTGGCTTGACACCCGATTGGTCCATGAATTCTATTTAAAGTGCATGGAGGGTCATTTGTAGGTTAACCGTGCATGAGAGAAGCTTATGTAAATTTTCATTCTTTTATTAATAAATTGCCTGTAGTAGCCACGTTCACGCAGGCCGTGGACTGTTTCCCTCTCTGAGGGTTTTAACCACGTCAAAATACTGGTGTATTGATCTGTGATCTGTTTGTGAGCGGTGTCCTTTTGGTGTTCTGTCTGAGGAACTTACCCTGTAAATTCCTACACATCATAAGTCTGCATCAAATGCTCACAACGAAGATCAGCCTAAAAGACTTTCCATAGGTAAGACGTGGATCGTGAAATATTTTATATTGACAAATGTGGTTCATAACTGCATACTATTCGACAGAAAGTAAAAAGTATAGAAAGGTTTTCAAGATTGAAAATTGCGTTTTTAACATTATTTTTTTAACTTTTTTCACACGCACGCTTGGAAATTGTCCCGAAATTATCTGTGCAATGCTTCCTCGAAAAGCGAATGGAGAGGTAAATAAACTTTATATCATTTTTCAAAATGATGTATATTAAGAAGATTGAATAGCAAATGCAACATTTAAATCAATTACGATAATTATATTTATTGTAAATTTAGATGACTGAGTAGGAAAATGTGTGTTAAAAGGATGAATTTTTTTGGTATAGAATTAACATTGTGTCTCCTTACACCACGATGAAGCCGATGACATTTCCTTGGAAAGGCAAGAAAGATTCAGATGACTAGATCATCTTCTCGTTCACTTGCTCATCACATAGATTTTAAGATGTGGTTGGATTGTATTGACCATTAATGGCATCAAGCGGCATTTTCTAATCTTAACCAAATAATTTTCATCTTAACCAAATCTTTTTCATCGACATTAAAATAAAAAAATATATAATATCGTTAAAATTATTTTTACTACGATTTATTATTAGAGAAACTAGACCAATAATGGAAATGTAGACTACAAATCCAAGAGACTACAAAACTAAGAAATTACGTACATATTGTAATAGATAAGAGTATGACCAAAGTCATTAGGACATAAAGTATAACAAAAAAACAATTGAGTAACTAGGTTGCTGTAACCCTGGTGAAAGTATATAAGTGCTGAATGTAGACTACAAATCCAAGAGACTACAAATAATAGATAAGAGTATGACCAAAGTCATTAGAACATAAAGTATAACAAGAAAACAATTGAGTAACTAGGTTGTTGTAACCCTATTGAAAGTATATAAGTGCTAAAAGAGACTTCATTAAAAAATGATGGAACTGTTGTAAGACACAAAGAAACCAATGCCAATCATATTGTAGTAGACACACCAATGGGTGTTGTAAGGTCTTTAGGTGGGGCAACCCGATGGGGGGGTCAGAAGTATCTGAAGGAGCCAAGTGCTAAAAGAGACTTCATTAAAAAATGATGGAACTGTTGTAAGACACAAAGAAACCAATGCCAATCATATTATAGTAGACACACCAATGGGTGTTGTAAGGTCTTTAGGTGGGGCAACCCGATGGGAGGGTCAAAAGTATCTGAAGGAGCCTAGGTGGAGAGGTCTGAAAGAACCATGGAGTTGCATGGGGAGATTGATGGGGAGGAGGTGATGGTTGACTTGGGTCTAGAAAGTTGAAGCTTGTTTTGTGAGCATGCTAAGTTGGGTAAATTCTTAGCAGGTTTATTATTAGAGAGAAAAACATGAAGGAGGATGACAGAGCTATTGGAAGGTAGAAAAATGGCTTTGTTGTGAAGGAAATTCTCCTGGGACAAATGTTTGGGTAGCTTGTTAATAGAATTGTTCGATAAAATTTTCTTGATGGCGGAGATGACTAACATAGAGTCTCCTTCCACCATGAGCCTATTGAAACCCTGCTGGTTGGCAATTTACAATCCCACTTCCTCTGCATAGAATTCAACTACATTATTGGTGGGGTGGCCTAAAATGCCAAAAAAAACAAATAATATATTGTTGTTGTCATCCCTAAGGATGCCTCCATAACTTGTTTGTCCTAGGTTGACTTTGGATGCACTGTCGAATTTGTATTTGATAAAGCCGAGAAGAAAAGGGGACCAAGTAAGGGGGCAAGGGGGGGATGAGGGGAGAGAGAGGTTGGGTGGGTGGATGTTGGTTGAAAAATTAAAATGTAGAATAGGATGGTGCTTTAGATGGAGAGATCTACTAGTTGTTGGTAGTCCACGAGGAGAGGAGGGTGGTCTCTATTACACTAAATGATACATTATACCAAACAGAATCAGAAGAGGATGGACATTACTTGAAAATTTGGTTATTTCTTTCTTTCCAAATCAACCAAAATATGAATCAAGGGAAGAGAGACCATGATTTATTAAGGTTTTCGCTTTTGAAAGGGCATTACTTCAAAACTTGGCTATTTCTTTCTTTCCAAATCAACCAAAATATGAATCAATGGAAGAGAGACCATGCTTTATTAAGGATTTCTCTTTTGAAAGCAAAGGGCTTCCAAGCTAAGATTGTTTCCAAGAGCGAGTTTTGTCTATCTTCCTACTTCCTTAAGTAGGAATATAATTTTGTCCAAAATTGATCCACAAATGAACAATCAATAAACAAATACTCAAAACTTTCGGGACTAGCTCTACGCATATAGAAAATAGAGGATCCTTCATAGTCCCTTTTGATGATTTTATCCCAATTTAGGGCTCTCTTCCAAGCCAATAGCCATAGGAAGTGAGAAATCTTGGGCCACATGTTAGCATCGGGGGCGTAGATGGTATTATTGGCCAAGGAGTACGCTTCCATCATAATGAATATGCCCTTTGATTGAAAACCCCAACATAGTGTGTCAATGCCATCTGCGATTAGGATAAGACATTGCTCAAGATGACATTGTAGTGTTTTCCATAACCATGAGGGGATTCCCGAAGGCCAATAATATATTGTTTTCTGAGCACACCATGAAGATCTTCTGTGTTGAGGCCAACAATGCTGATTTACTTGCATGTAACCATTGCCTACCAAGAATATTTTTAGATAATTGAGATGCTCATGCTGGTCCAATTTAGGCATTTATTTTCATGAATCCTCCCACAAGTGCGTGCGTATTTCCCAAAAGCTATGGGTCTGTATGAGAGATTTGTTATTTTCAACAATCCAACTTTAGTTCTTGGATTAGAGAGTGGTGAGGTATGCATTTTTCATGCCATAAAATTTTATAGAGATATTGGCGCTTTTGAATCCAACACCACCACAATTTGGCACCCATAACATCCTTATTGAAAGTTTCAGAGTCTCAAACATAAGGCTTCCCCAAGATTTGGGAAGGAAGAGTTTGTCTCGGGCCACAAGGGCGCACTTGCGTTATCTACTCATACGCCGACCCCATCGCCCCCTCCAAAAGACAATTTTCATCTGTTCATAAGCTACCCCAAGGTTACAAAAATTTGGAATACCTTGGATGTCTCATTTGGGTTACAACTCCCACTGTTTTCCGATATTCCAGAGTGTCTTGAATGGTGGAGTTCGTAGCATGGCACTAGGGGCTTCATTCCATCCATTGTTCTTTGGGAGATCTAGAGGTGGAGGAACAATATTATTTTCAATGAGTACCGTGAAAGCTGAGCAGTGGTGATGGAAAAAATTCAAAGCACAATCTCGGCTGAAATACATGCTAGTACATCCAATAAACTACGCAAAAACCCCAAATCTAGCCGCAGATCTCCTTCCCTACGAGCTTTTTTTTACGGAGCATCACAGTGTAGCAGTTGTGGATGTGGATTCATTATCCGATATTTGCCAGAGTTAACAGATCTAGTACACTAGGGGGCAGGAAAGGGCTCCAACACAAAGGCTAAGGCCATGGTATTATGGGGACTCCTCTAGTTCATACATTATCTGAATATTCCTACTATCCACATTTGTGGGGACTCAAAGGTCATCATTGATTATGTCTGTGGGAATTCCAACATCAACAAATCCTCTCTTCAATGTTGGCTACAATAGATCTCTACTCTCTGGAACCCTCTCCAATACTCAACCATACAGCAAGGACATCAATGTAAAAGCAGGTTGCCTCTCCAAAAAAGGCATCATGGAATATCTGGATGGACTCCACATAGAGATTAAGATGGATTAGACTTGGTTGGAGACCGAGATTATGCCTTTACCAGGATAACTACACCTGGACATACTCTTTTTTTATTGCAGAGTAACTACTCTGCATTACATCTTTCTCTTCATGTTTGTGAAAAAATACAGATGTATGCTTAACATATGCTACAATATGCTATGCTGATTTATCTAGATACAACAAACAACCCAGAATAATCATAGAAAATCTTTTATGTATCTTGGTCTGGTTATAAGGTTCATTTTTATGTATGTTTGTAGATTAGCTTGGATATATAATTTTGATATGCTCCTATGAGATGCAGACTTTGAAACATATGTAATTCCTATACAAAATAAATATATCGCTTTTTTCATCTAAAAAAAAGAAGCAGCCAACTTCGTGTTTTTAGCACTATTTGCGACAGATCAATTCTTAATCCTACAGTGTTGTCAGCCGTGCAAGGAATTCAGACAAGGAACAGTAACATGAGCCAAGGTAAGATGATACAAGAATGCAAAGTATACACTATTAGCTTGGCTTCCATGAGTATATTGGGATGTAATCAAGTTTTTCAGTATGGGTTAGTTTATTTGAAGAAGGGATGCAGCTCCCTATCATAAACGCGATATCATCTGTGTGTATAATGTGAATTATGGCATCCCACTTCCTGACATAATTTATGTTTTTGTATGTTAACTCATGCAGGCGTTGTTGTACTCGTGTCATTTTTTATCGTGTTACTACTGTTCCTTTTTCAAAAGCTTGGTACAAGTAAAGTTAGCTTCATGTTCTCACCCATAATGATTGCCTACTTCGTGACCAACATCATGATAGGACAATATAATATTGTGAAATATTATCCTGGAGCATTCAAGGCATTCAACCCATATTATATATACTGTTACTTTCATGAATATCACTAATAAGGATGGGTGATGCTTGGAGGTGTAGTCTTATGTATAACAGGTATTGATTGATGATATGTGTCTCATTTTATCATATAGTATACTTGGAACTGTTTTCTAACTCAATTGATAAATCCATACCAATGATTTTCTCAAACACAATTCACAACTTCATCCCAATTATTTATGCTAAAGTTATACAAATAGAAACACTAACATCAGTTCTTTGTTTTGACTGGATCCAAGTGCCAAGGGCATGTTTGCAGACTTGGGCCTTTTCAATAGGAAATCAATCTAGGTCCAAGCTATATGTCAAGGACATAAATATTAGTATTTCATCATACATGTGTGCTTCATCCTCCTTAATTTTTAGTAACATAATAAGAAATTTGGGTTTTTTGTTGCAGCCTACTTTCTGTGTGTTGGTTTACCCATATCTACTTAACACATATATGATACAAGTGGCTTATTTGATAACAAACCTAGGGGACATAGGCTCTACATTTTACAAAGAAATACCACAGCTTGTGTATTGGTCAATGTTCATTGTTGCCACTTTAGCAACTATTGTAGCCAGTAAAGCATTGATTACAACAACATTCTCAATCATAAAATAGTCGATGGCTCTTAGCTGCTTCCCTCGAGTGAAGATTGTCCATACCTCCCAAAATTACGAGGGTCAAATCTATTCACCTGAAGTTAACTATGTTCTCATGGTTATAGACATTGCAATTATTGTAGGATTCTGGGATGGAACACAAATTGGTAATGCACATGGTAAGAATATCCAAATTTATATCTGACAATATAATTTGGTAGTTTTTATGGATTCTTTTGAGTTCCCAAGGATAATTTTAGGTATTTGGTGGTGCAGGGGTTGCATTTGTTGGGGTTATGTTCATTACGATGTGCATAGTAACCTTGGTCATGCTTGTGGTTTCGAACATACATGTTTTGCTTATACTACCCTTCACTCTACTTTTTTGCTATCTTTGAAGGCGTTTATCTATCATCTATATTGAATAAGTTTCCACAGGGAGGTTGGTGTCCCTTCCTAATTTTCTAACCATAATGTTCTCTTGGAACTATGGAAGGCAGAAAAAGTATAAATATTTAGCACAAAGAAAACTCAACATAGCAGTTTTGAATGGATTGGTTATCCGAGTGAATTCACATGTACAAGGAACTTGTTTCTTCTGCAGTGACCTTATTTCTAGCTTACCACCGATTATTGAACATTATGAAAAGAATGTGGGGTCTCTGCATGAAGTTCTTGTCATTGTCATCATAAGAATGATTCCAGTCAAGACAATGCTTTTGTCGGAGAGATTTATGGTTGGAAAACTAGAGCCAAAGGGTGTATATAAATGTGTAGCCCAATATGGTTACAAAGACGCCCCAAACATTGAAGGATCTGAATTTATCAACCAGGTTGTTGAAAGCATAAAATGCCATCTCAAGCTCAGAGGAACTTATTCCTCCTCACATGACAGAAGTTATGCAAGCAAAAATATAGTGGCAGAAAGTAACTACTCTGTAGATGAGGAATTGCAGTAGCTTGAATTGGCAAAGAATACAAGGGTTGTATATGTTCTAGGAAAAACCACATTGAAGACTAATAAGAGCACTGGTCCTTTTGAAGGATTACTGATTGACAAGCTCTACAGATTTATCCAAAACAATTGCAGGTTTACTCTGTCTACCTACCATATACCACCTGCGCATTTACTTCAAGTCGGAATGGTGCAAGAAATTTGGAGTTCGTTCACACAAAACTATTAGAAGATAATGAAATTAGAAGGCTTTACTCATAATAAAGCTTTTAGGGCCGTAAAGTTCCTGATCACTTGAAAATAGGATATAATTTTGTACTATTGTTACTTTTTTAATAGATTTAGAAGACTTCAAAATGCGAATTTCCAGTGAGATCAAAAGAAATGAGCATTTAGTCTTTTACAATCTCTGCAATAAATCATGCATCATTTAGAGTGAACTAGTACATACATGTTTTCTGACTCTGGTAGAATGGAAAAAAATGATAACACTTCATTACCTTTCAGTTTCAATCCTTCTTTTACACTAAGGCTCTTATCTTATGATGAAATGCACGACCTGGTAAATTAAAATTTTCAAGAAATTCTAGGTAGAGTTTGTTAAGAGGGTATTTTAAATTCTAATAGTAACTCCTTTTTATCCTTTGTCCTCTGAAATTTGTACACTATCGAGTTGTCTGGGGCTAAGTACCAGTTCATGTGTTACAGACCCAAGCCACCAAACAACACTTTTCCCATGTTGGGTCCCTTCAAATTCTGAATCTAAGAAGCCCCATAAGAGCAACAAAATGAAAATGATACCTATAGAATCACTCTTCTTGCCTAAGCCACCAATCCTAGCAAGGCTTAAGGAGGACCAACAATAAATGTAAGGATCCCATGCTTCCACTATACTCTCTATTGCTTTACGATCCAATATTTTCTCATCTTATCTTTCCATTTTGTTTTGAATGTGGAGTCTTTATAGCCTGCAATATAGTATGCTCTAAGCCCCTGTAGCAATATTCAAAATGTGGCTACATTTGCTTTACAGTATGTGTAGATGAGGGTATGCCCCCTTTGTCTGCTATGGTGGAGAGCTGGTCTTTTGCTATGAGTACCTCATAAAACTCACCCTCATATGTCAGTTGCAGTGCCTTATTTGGGGACAAGAACACAAGTCCTTGAGCTGCGGTCATGATTTTAATACCAATCCGCTTTTGACTTCTTCCTTGCTTGGTAGCAATTTACAGAAATCTCTATAGCCCAACAACCAGTATGTTCAAAACCTGTTCGGATCAAACACTAATATATCAAGGGTTTTCAAATAGGCATATTTGAAATTTTGGAAAAGAAATTGAAGCATTTGGCAAGTTTTAGCCTACTACTCGTAAACAGCAATCTGAAAAAGGGGTATGTGTTGTAGTATTTGTAAATGAGTAAACATTTAAAATTTAGTTTTATATGAAAAAAATATTTAGTATGCATAACGAAACATTAAAATAATAATAATAATAATAAAACAGTTTAATTCAATTTATTATATTAATTTTTCATTTTTATATTAACAAAATTATAAACAATTTTTTAGAAAGGAATCATATTATTAATTATTCATCTTCATAGCCATCAAAATTTCATATTAAAATTTAATTAAAATGTTTTAAATTTAATCTAAAACTTACTATAATGGATATATTGTACTCAAGAAAAAGGGGTTTGGTGCAGTGACCATTCCCATTCTACCCAGCTCGTAGAACAATGGAGTTGTGTTAGGACTTCATCTATGATACTGGGTAATTGGGTCTCTCAACTGACACATTTATTGTATATGATATGTGGCCTTTTTTTGGAGTTGTGTTAGGACTTGATCTATAATATTGGGTAATTAGGTCTCTTAGCTGACACATTTACATTTACTGTATATGATATGTGGCATTTTTTGGTCTGTGACAGGCAGGGGAAGATACTATTCATACCGTATGTTATTGGATGGGGTCTTTTTCAACTTATTTCATCGAAGAAATTTTGTTATTGGTAGCCACTTTAGGGCTTGCTGCCATGGGCTTTGAATGGAAATGAGTGGGCAGAGGTTGTCAGTTAAGTTTGTGATTGCTACTTTGTAGCATTATTTTATATTATCTTTGACAAAAGTGTATCTTTATGATACATTTCAGCGATCATATACAATGAGAGGTATAGATTTTCGATGATATTTCAACTTGTTATTTCATGCTAGTTTCTCTTTCTTGGGCAATCTCAGTATTGTCAGAGGGGTTTAGTTGAAGATAGACAAATTGGCAAGTTGATAGTTGTCACAAGTGTTTTTGCTAAGCAGGATTTTCTAAATAATGCAGATATAGTTTGCATTGGTTGTCCTAAGCATGTTCTGTGCATATGTTCCTTATAAAGTTGTGGCTTGAACCATAATTTGCATTTCAAGCCTTTAAAAGCAAGCGTTACAGAACATGAATTGGGATATTAAAAACACATTCGAGGTTTTATCCAAAAGAAATTTCATGACATCTCATATGAAGTTAGTAGTGAAAAATGTCACTTTAATAGAGTTTTGGCAAGTTAAGGAATTTGTGCATCCCTATATTTATGAAAATTTCACCAAAAGTTTGATTTCAGTGAGGAGTTTAATGGCATTCACTTCTTTTTTGGAAACCCCTAGTTGACAGAACCACGTAGTAGGAAAAGGACATTGAATTTTTACTCGCATGATGGTAAATCGAACTATACAACAAATAAAATCATATTTATAGTCAGTGGAATATTTTGTGACAGCTAGCAACCTTGTGTGCCCTCTTTAAAAGTGACAACTCATTCTTAAATATGTAACATATGGAAAAACAAAATCTCCAAATACAAAAAAGCATGTTCACATAAACAACAACTGCTACATGAATAATGGATAACCTCTATATGACATTAACTATAACTCATTATCATCCACCCTTGCTTTCAACAATGTCCATTCCCATGTCACTATTCTTCTACACACTATTATTTACAAAATATCTATATTCAGCATACACATAACTAGCAATTTCAATTGCAACTCATCATCATTCACCCTTGCTTTCAACAATGCCCATTCACATGTCCCTATTCTTCCACACTCTATGTCTTACGGTGTTTCCTTTGCAACATCAGGTGCAAATGCTAGTTAATTTTTTTTACTATGTTGAGTGAGTGTTAACTTCAACACTTCTCTCACCTCATGTGAGGTGGAGTAAGGAAATTTTGGATCTTGGATTTCAAGGAGAAACGACAAAAGTCGAAAGAGGGGGAATTGCAGCGAGAGTCATTTACCAGTCGAGGAATTGATCACGATGGCATTTTGTGGTTGGAGATGATATGAGGTTCAACGGTGGATCTAAAATTAAAATGCAGGTAAACCTTCTCTGGTTTAATCCTCTCATACTGTGTTTCTTGGTTGAATTTAATCCATGTATACATGTTATAGTCGTAGACCCACTGATTTACGCTTTCGAGGATTATATATCAAATTTTGATAGAAGTGATTGCCATTACAATTTTGATTAGTTAACTTTGTATAAAATGTCTTAATTACAATTTTGATTAGTTAAATGTGGTATTAAATGTCTTGATTACAATTTTGATTAGTTAACTTTATATAAAATGTCTTAGAATTTTGATTAGTTAAAGTTATGTAAAATGTTTGTAAATTTTGTATATTTAAAAAAAAATTAAGATGCTAAATTTTATTTATGCATTTAAAAACAAGTTTTTAAAAAAAATCACAATCTAATAAATAATTATTTCACCCAATTTTAACCATCATATCTAAAATTAACACAATACTTATATTCATATTCTTTTTTAATATGCATACGGTTTTGATCAAGAAATGCACAAGGAGAAGGAGATAGGAGGATTCAAATGTCCTTATCATCTGGGAGCTCAGACTAAGATAAAGAACATCCGAGGCAGATAGAAGAGAACCGATTAATTATTGTAACAAGCACTTCTGATCAAGGAGGATAACAATAAGTAGAAAAGAAAAAAGAAAAATAAAAAATAACTAAGCACTTTTGCTTAGGCCCAATTTTAACTTTTATCTTTTAGCTTTTTAGTTTTTGAAATTTAAGACAGTTAAAAAATGCATCATATACATATACATATATAAATTTTTGTAATTAATAAAAAATTACAATTTTTCCACTAAAAAATATACATACAACCATACACAATATACGAGGAAAATGAATTTTTTTTCAATTCCCACGGACAACTCTAAAAGCCACACAATAATTATATTCACTAGATTCACTTTCCTCGACAACTCTAAAAGCAACACAATAATTATATAGAACACAATAATTATATTCACTAGATTCACACTTTCACCGACAACTCTAAAAGCGACACAATAATTATGTTCACACATATTCGTAGTCACGCAAAATACAACGAAGAATTGGAGGACAGGGTAGGTAGTGGTGCGACAGTGAAGCTCTTTTTGAGGAAAAGTTTAACAATCAACGAGAAAGACAACCGAAGTAATATGGTAGATATCCAACCAGAAAGACTGTAGCTTAGCTTTACTTTCTTCCTGTTTTTATTTTATTAAAGTATGGTGGGAATGGCTTAGAATGTCTTCCTCAGAAAATCTCAGCGTGGAAAATTGTAGATAGGTTTCAGGGTTTTGAAACTCATAAGTCCGTCACTATTTTCTTTGTAACTCCATTTGTAATGTAAAATATATTCTAGAATGTCGACACTTGAAGGTCTGAAAGCTCGAGGCTTTTCGGCCGTTGCTCCGGTTTGAATACTTGGTAGCTTGAATTTATAGACTGCTCTGTTTTATTTTCTAAAGAAAAATGCATATGCTCTCTATATTCGATTATGTCTTGTTTACACATGGCTTTATTGTCGCTTTGGTGGAAAGATGATTTTGATGTTTATAGAACAACTGAGATACAATCTATCCTAAATGATCAATTATTACTGGCTTCTCCTCCTTGAAGTAATTAGTTAAATACTAGCCTTGTCGTTTATCCGATTTCTTGTTATTTTGAACTCGAATCACGGTTCCCAGTCTTTGCGAAGAGAGGAAATTCCTCCATAGGGTTTTACTATTTCCTCTACGATTCTATAAGTGTTCCTGCTTATATAGAGAATGATTTTACTGATTTTTACTGAAGTCTATTAATACCCCACGGCTTCTTAATTCAAGAGCTATTATTAATTACAATACATCTTCTGATTGGTATTACTTCATTACCGCGATTGTTCTATAATACTACTTGTGCGTTGTTTTCATAAAAATAACATGCTATAAGCCTATTACTACATGAATATGTTAATTGATTCTAGTCATATAAACATATATTTTTTTATAAACTAAGGTTAGCCTTTCTTCAAAAGAAATCTATAATACTTACTTGATTCTAATTCTCAGTGTGTAAGTCCAGATTGTCATGGAATGTTTCTCCTCCCAACCACAAGCCTAGTGATCACCTCAAGGGTCTCCCCCAAGCACTTTCTCTCTTTCACCTGGATTATATCTATCTATAGTTGGTGCCTTGGGCCTTAGGAATTCACTGTCTAGCCTCAAGTTTTACGCTCTATTTTACTGTAATCTAGTGACTTCCCATTGGTGTTTTTCCCCAGCTCTAGGATAGCCCCCTTTTTCCTTCTTTCCCCTCTATATTTCCCTTTCCAGGGAAGGGGTGTAACTGTTTCTTTTAATTATAGTAAACACTTTATTTTTATTAACATATCAAAATTCTTAATTAATCATAATTTAGGTACTGAATTGTACTTTGACTTTCTAGCATCATTCATTGTCATAATGTAAAAGAAATTAATGCAGAAAGATATGAAACTGAATTTAATAACCACAATAATTCCTTCATGGAGCTTGGGGTTTTACATCTCTCCCCCCCCATATGAGGAACATCGTCCTTGATGTTCTATTGTTTTAAGGAAACAACGCCAAATAAGCTTCCCGCATAAATCCCTCTTCTTCCGAAGTGGCCTCATCTGGGCCAAAGTGCTTCCACTGCACTTTGACCTAGGTGATGGCTCACCTTCGCAAGGTAATTTCTCTCCAATTGAGAATACGAAGAGGTTTTTCCAAAAACTCTCCTTCCGGTTTGACCTACACATACACAATTCATAGTCATAATTTCCTCTAAAACAGTTTATATAAAAAAATACATATTCCTTTAACTCATTACCTGAATATTTTCCCATCTTATTATACGTTGTGGGTTGTACAGATACGTTTTAAACAAGGAACATGAAAAACATTGTGAACCTAAATGTGGCTTGGTAATACAAGCTTATAGGCTACAAATACAACCCGTTCTAAGACTTGAAAAGGTCCACAGTACCGGGGTGCTAACTTAGCACAACCACCCCACTGTAGGGAACCTTTTCGGGGTTTTACTCTTAGATACACACGATCACCTAGTTGAAATTCCCTCTTTGTCCTCTTTTTATCTGCATACATTTTCTGCCTATCCTGGACAGCCCTTAGATTCTATCGAACCTTCTTAATAGTTTCCTCCATCTCTACTCGCATGTCGGGGCCCAATGCTAACTTATTAACCAAATTATTCAAATCCATGAGAACTTTGCACTTTCTTCCATATAACACTTCAAAGGGGCTCATAACGAGTGATTCATGATGTCCATTATTGTACGCAAATTCCACCAAGTGGAGGTAATCCTTCCACTTATGTGGTTGTTGCATCACAAACATACATAGCATGTCCTCTAGCACTTGATTTACTCATTCAGTTTGTCCGTCCGTTTGAAGATGGTAAGTTGTACTAAATTAGATCTGGGTTCCCAATCCTAAAAAGAGGGTTTTCTAGAATGCGGATATAAATTTCACATCCCTGTCTGAAATTACCACCCTGGGTATTCTGTGTAGACGAAAAAATTCTTTCATAAATATGTCTGCGTAGTTTTGTTGAGTTTGTCTACTACCACCATGATTGAGTCATGTTGTTTCCTGGTGCGGGGTAAACCGATGATGAATTCTTATGATATAGTCTCCCATTTCCATTCTGGAATGGGCAGTAGTTGCAACAAACCAGTAGGATGTTGATACTTCACATTCACCAACTAACACTCCAAACATTTGGACAAATACTTGGTAACATCCTTCCTTGAACCGTACCAAAAATACCCTTTCTTGATGGCTGATAATAGTTTTTGGTAACATAGGTGGCCCGCACATAATTTCCAATGAAACTCATCCAATATTAATTGTTTAACAGAGTTTTGGTTAGGAACATAAATTATGTTTTTGAAGGTAAGGATGTTATCAAGATTTATTTCGAAATCTGATTTCTCCCCTTTCAAAAGAGCTTCCTTTGTCTGCTGCCAAAGAAAAGTATATTCTAGATCTTTGATAGATGCCTCCTTTATGATCTCTGGAATGCTTGAGTGTGCTTGGCTCATCTGAACCTCATAAATACAATGTACCTTCGTACTCAATGCATTAGCCACTCGTTTTTCCTGTTAGGAAATTATATCTTACAGATAAATGGAACACATAAAATATATTGCAGAAATATAAACACATAAAACAAGAGAGACATAGATATGAGTGGTTCATCCAATTTGGGCTACATCCACGGGAAACAACCAGTCCTTCCTTTTATATTATCTAGCAAACTAAAGAGATACAACCTATAGCATATCCACTTAATTCCCTCTTCGCTCTCATACAATCTCCTCTCTCTTTCTCACTCAAAATACAAATCTACATAAACGCAATACAATTCCCTCATATATAGCAAGGGGTTGCCTTCTAGGGAAAAAAACCTGAAATTAAACATAACTTATACCGTTAGATCTCCGCCTAATGAACAACTCAGATTGACTACGAAAATACAACATTTTGCAAGGAAATTTTACATCTATTTTTAACTTCAGGGGTGCTGCCCCGATCCCCCACCAAGGGTGACTCCCAAGGATCACAACCCCCCCTGGACACCCCTTGCATCGCAAATATTACGGGCGACATTTCAACCACATTATGAACTGGAGTACAATGCAGTGATACCTCTGAATAAATAAGATAATCAGGCTCCATACCCAACATTTCCTTCTACTTAAGATGCTTCATTTCAAAATCGAACTCACTTAAAAATGCCGTCCATCTGGCCTGTCGAGCATTTAAGCTAGACTGGTTGAAGAAATTAGTAAGGCTGCTATGATATGTTAGCAACAGAAATTTCTTCTCCAATAAATAGTGCCTCCACATTTTAATTGCATGCACTACCACTGTTAATTTGAGGTCATAAGCGGAATATTGTTGTTCATACTCCTTCAATTTGTGTGATTCGTAAGCAATAACTTTTCCTTCTTGTGTTAGCACTCCGCCAACACTTTCTTTACTTGCATCCATGCAAACCACAAAAGACTTTTCCAGATCTGCCGCCTTTAGCATGGGTGCAATGGTAAGTAGGTGTTTTAATCTTTCAAATCTTTGCTGACATTTAGTTGTTCGTTGAAAGGTGCGGCCCTTTTTCTGTAAGGAGGTCATTGGAAAAGTGATTTTTGAAAATCCTTCAATGAACCCACATTATTACCCAACCAAACCTAGGAAGGATCTGAAATCAACGACATTCTTTGGAGCAATCCATTCTGTGATGGTTTTGATCTTCTTTGGTCCGACTTTTTTCCCCTATGCTGATATAACATGACCCAAGTAATGGATTTGCTCTTTGAAAATGTCACACTTGCTAAATTTAGCATATAACTAGTTCTACAACAAAGTTTTCAACACTATTCTCAAATGTTATTTGTGCTTCTCCTAATTTTTAGATTATATCAAAATATTGTCAATAAAAATCAATACAAACTTATCAAGGTAGGATTGGAAAATACCATGCATCAAACTCATAAAGGTAGTTGGGTCATTTGTGAGGCCAAATGGTAGCACTACAAACTCATAATGACTATAACAAATTCACGTCATCTTGTAAGCCGGGTCATGTGTCGTGCACACCAAGACTCCAAGATGAAGGGGTTTCACATGGTGAAGGCATGTCGGCTACACGAGTTGGGAGGGAATTGACCCATGGCATGAGTGTCCTAACTCAACAAAAAATATAAAACGAAGGTTTGACTCAATGTTATGAAGGGGCACAATTGTACAAACTGACAGACTTTTGGAAACATTGCAATAGGTCAGCCAAGGGGTGCACCCTCCTAACAAGAGGCACTCGCATAAGGTGTAAGGTTGTCTTGAAGATGTATAGGGGCATTGATTAGACTTAATAGGTGATCTAGGACACATATAAAAGAGAAACGACATGAAAGAGGAAGGCATAAATAAGCCACATATGAAATATTGCATAACAAGTTCATAAGACGAAGTCCTATGATATCGCATAATTTTATGAGGTTGTGAACAAGCAGAGGGAGTGAATAGGTAGAGAGGTGTAGGGGTATGTGCTCGTCTAGCGTGCAATAGGCATACTTACAATGAGTTTTTTTTTTGGGGTTTCTCTGAGTAGGACAAACCATATGGTGCCCTAGTTTTTCTATAAAAAAAATGGTTGTACTGTTGAAGTGCAAAGCTTAAATGCTGAACAAAATTTGGTTATGTGTTGTGGCAACGAATCTTTGGGGTTTGGCCCATCCTTTGTTGTACTTCTATTATAATATACTTGAAGTTAATAAAAGTTTAGTGGCAAACTTGTTGGGAATTCCCCCCTCCCACTGTATATGTTTCTCTTGTTCATCACACATTGTTGCTTTATGATATCACACTGTTAATGAATTTTTATTTCCGATGATTATGTTGAAGTTACGACATCACATATTTATATAAAGACTGAATAAGAGAGAAACTGAACTTGAAAAATTGACCAAGTAAGAAGGGTTGAGAAGTAGTTGTAGCCTGGGTTAGTTCTATTGTATAACTTGCAAAAAAATATCACTGGTGCTACACGTTTCCCATGGTGATCTAAAGGCATCACAATGTAGGGCTGTGACAATAACAGACAAACGAGCAAGGATGCTTCAGAACATGACAACATTTAAATCAAGTTTATTATATTGACAAATAAAAGACAATGTTTAACTACTCAATTCATGTTAGCTTAACGGTGGAATCGAACATACAAATATTGTGCAGGGGTACGGCGGAAGAAAACATCTTTGCACTCTGTAGAATGAAGCAAAGGAAGTTGTGTGGAACTAAATTTCGTTGTACGGAACACGAATGTGTGGAAGCTGGAATAACGACATATTGCATAGACTATTTGAAAAACAAAGCATTCTCGAATAATGAAAAAAACAAATCCCATTGCCTTAATTGGTGAATTATCGGTAGAGGCAGGGACTACGTTGTTGCCACTATCTCTTCTTAATTTTAAGACTGGAATTATCTTAAAGATAACTCAAAATAACGGTAATTTAAATTAATTGGCACATTTCCAATTCAGATTATTAATTTTGAGTTGGGAGTTATCTTAGGAACACAATTCAAATTCAATTAGTATGTTTAATCAGATGTAATTAAAAGAAAAAATTATAATTAACCAATTAAAAAAAAAATAATAAAATTATATTTGAAACATAAACTAACTCATTTATGTATATCTCAATTTCCATGGAATATTATGATCAAATCTTATTGGAAAAGGCCGTGAGACATGGTTACAACATCTCACCCGTTTAGCAGATTTGATAACGAATCGGATCCATGAGGAATGCATTGGGATAGGATTTCATAGCGCACAAAGAATGATCATAAGCACGTTTTGATATGTAGTGGAAGATTGTGGAATACCTTTATTTTAGAGTAATAATAATTCTTTAAAGTAATGGAAAATATATCTATATATATAATTTTAAATTAACTAACCAATTATATATGTTAAAATAAATATATGATCTATATATTTTATATTTCAAGATTAAAATTGTGTTCATTTCATTCTATTCTATCATATTATGATATGATGTGATGGTGACCATAACCGTTTAGAAAATTAAAGTGTTAGAAAAAATTATTTTCAAACTTTAATCGAAAATATGAAGTTTTGATATTTATTGATAAATAGTGAAATTTTTTATTAAACCAGTAATATTAACAAGATTATGTGGTGGTAGGCTGGTAGGTATTAGCACCTATTGCTGGTAAGTCCATCCCAAAGGACAACCTACTCCACAAAGAGACCGACCAAATTACAGTGTACTCTATATGTATACTAGTGTTGCATGATATTACTGGTAGCATCCGAACATTTCCATGCTATTTAAATCTGCTTAGTTTCATATTAACGATTTTGAAATCGTTGATTACTGTGACGATATAATTGATAAAAGGAACAACATTGGTTGTTGTGGGATTCCGCTTTTATTCACGTGAAATTACTATGTAATAATCATCCTTTGTGTGGGGTTTGGTTTGGTTTTTATTGACGTGGAATTACTGCGATAACATTATTAATAGAAAGTAATAAATTTGGTGGGATTTGGATTTTATAATTAAGAGAAGGTAATAAATTTGGTGGGATTTGGATTTTATAATTAGTAAAATGTAATGTAATATTAATTTTTTTTTATTTTGTTTTAATATGAATTTTTTGGAAGTTTTTTAATGGATTTTTACATATAGATAAGCATTATACAATATAAGTGTTTTATATATTGAATAAACTAGTTTAAATAACATAAATCAAGAGTTCACCTTAAAATTTTCTAATAACACCAAAAACTCCAAAAAAATCACACTAAAAACAACTCTCCTTTTTACATTCTCTGAAATTACAATCAACATAAATTTGAGGATGACTAATGTGAAATTTAATTTTTATCCACGTGGAATTGCTTCTATATGACATCACGGATTCCATATTTGTGAGATATTGCATCCCTCCTTACAACACATGTGAAAACCAGGAGCGTAAAAGATAAGAATGAACAAGACTTCAGTAAAAAAGAACAAAGCCATTCCACATTAGAGTAATGACAAATCTACTTAATAACGGCCATTGAAAACAAACCTAGGTACAAATTATGCTCCTTTCTTAGGAGATAGATGCCCCTTCAAATTGTTCAAGTAATCCTTGCACCAATCCTTCAACAATCCCAACAACCTAATCACTAAGAAAGGGTTCCTCCAATGCATCTTGAAGGAAACCTCAAAAAACACTAGGTGGAGAAAAGGAAGGCTATGAAGGTTTTTTCACCTTTTTTAGTAGATAGAAGCTCATAGAAGCTCCTTCAAATCTTTAGAGTAATCCTTCCAATGCATCTTGAAGGAAACCTCAAAAAACACTATGTGGAGAAAAGGAAGGCTATGAAAGTTTTTTCACCTTTTTTAGTAGATAGAAGCTCAGAGAAACTCCTTCAAATCTTTAGAGTAATCCTTCCAGCAATCATTCCAGTAATCCTTCAACAATTCCAAGAACCCAAGCACTAAGAAAGAAATGTAAGTGGAGAAAAGGAAGGCTATGAAAGATTTTTCATCATTCCAGTAATCCTTCAACAATTCCAAGAACCCAAGCGCTAAGAAAGAAATGTAAGTGGAGAAAAGGAAGGCTATGAAAGATTTTTCACCTTTTTTAGTAGATAGAAGCTCAGAGAAGCCCCTTCAAATCTTTAGAGTAATCCTTCTAGAAATTGTTCCAGTAATCCTTCAAAAATTCCAAGAACCCAAGCGCTAAGAAATAAAAGCATGCATCCACAGAGTCTTTGATTATAATAGATGGAATGGTAATGAATAATAAGTGCAAAAGATATTTAATGGCAATTTGAAACGCTCAAGGTGGAGTGGACATGTTATTCTATTATTGCTCAAAGTTACAATCGAGCATGTAGTGGGAGAGTTATTATATTCAGAGATGGACATAGTTATTATTAAGAGCATGAATGGTGAAATTGAGGGACCCCTGTTTTTTTGGAGCATGTAGTGGGAGAGTTATTATATTTAGAGATGGAGTGACAGTTATTATTAAGAGTATGAATGGTGAAATTGATGGACCCCTGTTTTTTGGAGTTATTATTTCCATTGTAGATTACTGGAACGATTGCTGGAATGGTGAAATTGATAGACACCTGTTTTTTGGAGTTATAGAGACACCTATTCTTTGGAGTTATTATTAACAGCAAATCAACTTGAGTATAAAAACAATTATAATGTAAGTGAATAAAGTTTATTGAATTACATAGAGTGTTTAATATGCCAGCCACTTATTAACAACAAATCAACTCAAGTATAAAAACAATTATCATGCAAGTGAATAAAGTTTATTGAATTACATAGAGTGTTTAATATGCTAGCCACCAAATCACTATATGGTGTTTCGTAGAGTTGTTTGATAAAAACAAATTTTTGAAAATAAATATTCAATATTTTAATTAAAGCTATTTAAACTTTATTTTAATAAAAATAATTATTAACTAATTATATCTATATCTATATCTATAATCTATATCTATATATCTATATATCTATATAATATATTATATATATAATATTATATATATATATAGAAATAAAAAAGTAAAGTGATATATATTAAGTGGAAGTAAGAGAAGAAAAGAATAAAAATGAATTATTTAATCAAAGAATATAAAGGAGTTTTGAACTAGTATAAAATGGAGAATTCGTAAATGACATAATAGAGAATCTTCTATGGGGCTTTTCCAATCATACATTGTAGACTAATTACATTAAATGGGAATATCCAAGGGAAATCAATTAATTAGCAAACTAGTTATTAATTCCAAAATCAAATAGAGAAGGAAAGGAAGATTTTTATCATTATTTATTAATATATTAGTTCATCCATAAACTCAAAAATTAATTTAAAAAATTAATTTGTCCTTCCTTTAAATTAAATTTTCTAACAACTTAAAAACTTTATAACCATTAAATTATTATATATTGGCATCTCATTATATATCAATATCTACATATGCATATTCAACACATTTCTTCATTATTTTATTCCAATATCTACATATTTACAATATTTCATCATTAGTTTATCTCAATATCTAATTATATTTTATACTATATTTGAAGTAATTTTATAATTACATAATTTATATGCTCCAAATTATTTTATTATAAAGTAAATTATGAGAAAATAGTGAAATTTACCTATGTGTGGATAAAGAAAGAATGCTTTCAAGATAGGTACAAAAATATACAATAAGATAGCTTGTAATAGTTGGTACAATGAAAAATATAAGTCAACAGAAACTAAATAATTAAATGTCAATTGAAATGAGGAGATTCATAAAATGAGTGAATGCCAAAAAAACTTATGCATACTTGGAATAATCCTTCTTAAAAAAAATACAAATTAATTGGCATTGTAAATTTTCATCCTAAAAAGACTTCTCTTTATTGATAATTTCAGATGATTAGGTTGATTTTTTTTTTGGAAGGAGCATTGGGAGTGACTAGGGTTTTGAACAAGGGGCGACAGAAGTGAGCTGGTAATGATGGAGGGGCATGGAGGAGGGAGCTCCACTCCCTCCTACAGTAATGTGGTTTCAAACAAAAGCAAAGAGACGATTCTGAACAATTTTAGGAAACCAACAGAGGCAAAGACAAAGAAAACCGGCACTCAAAAGCCAGAAAGCAGCAAATCCCTAGAAAAGGGAGGGACCCACAAGGAGGCGAGGAAGGAAGCGAAATCTGGAGATAACAGTCAAAGAATGGATAATATATCTACAATGGGATCCTGCAAACCCAAGTCTAACATCAAACACTGGGTGGTCTTAAATGATCCTGCATTACAGGTGCACAGGGATCACATGGCAATTTATGTGATCATATGCAAGTTTATGGGTATATGGCCCACGGAGAAAGCATTGTACACATGGATAAGAAACAACTGGAAACCGAAGGGAGAAATAAACCTACATCTTGGGTCCAAGGGTTTTTTCACAGTGGTTTTCACTAACCTGGAGGACAAAGACAGAGTTTTCGAAGAAGGACCCTACTTCTATGCCGCTGCTGGCCTCTACATGCGACCTTGGATGATGAAATTTGTTCCGGAGCGATAAACGTTCACATCAGTCCCCGTATCGATTGCATTGTACTCCTTACCTTTAGATTATTCGCTATCAAAATCCTTAAAAGCTATAGGTAATAAATTAGGGCAATTTATAAAGATTTCAAAGGCGACTCTACGTGGTAAATATACCTCCTTCACCCGCATATGTTTAGAAATGGAGTTATCAGGAGCACTCATGGATGAAGTCATCCTAGAAGTTTATGATGAGGAATGGGTACAGGTGGTTGACTATAAAAACATCCAATTCAGATGTCATAAATGTCATGAACATGGGCACCTCTTCAGAGACTGCCCACTCAAAAAAAGGGAGGATAACCTGGAAACCAAAATAGGAAAAGACCTTGAAGGTTTCACCAAAGTGGGAGGTAGAGGGAAAGGAGGGGGAAAAAGTACCAAAAGAAACTTAGTGAGAACAAGCTACCAAGTCATAATAGTTTCGAGATTTTAGAAGAAGAGGGGAGTAAAAATGGAACGAATAAGGAACCAGAGGACATCCATACAAAGAAAGAAAAAGAGGATAGCATGGAAATCATACAAGAATACAATGACAAAAGGAGAACCCACCAAGTAGTATGGAACTTGGCAGGGACCATGAGGTGACCCCAAGCGAAGGAGGTATGGAGGACCAAGACCTACAAGAGATTCTTGAGAGGGAGAACCTTGAACTAGCAACATTTTTAGATCAGTAGAGAACCAACAAAGGGATTGACTCTCTACTACAAGAGAAGTTTGATAGAGTACAACAGTTATTCCTCTGAAGGTCTCAAACAAAGGCTGTAGGATTCAAAAGGAACTATGAAATCCAAGAGAACATAGGGTTTAAATCAATGTAGATAAGTTCAGGACACTCCTCCAAAAACCCAGACAAGAAAAGAGGAAGAAAGAGACAGAATGAACTTCTGTCAAAGTGTGGGAAACTCATGATTAATTCAGGTAAGATGAAAGATCTCACCAGTTACTCTTTCACAAACCCATCATTATGAAGCTTACATCCTGGAACATTAGAGGACTGGGCATTAAAAGAAAACAAAGAAATCTTAGAACAAAATAACAGAAGAAAAACCAGACATGATGTTTATACAGGCAACAAAATGCTCAGTAGACAAGATCAGAGGAATACATAGAAAATGGCTTATCAAATATGAGTATCTAGAAGTCAAAGCAAATAACATAGTGGGGGGAATTCTTACTCTATAGAATCCTCATAAATTTGAGATCCTGGATGTTAAAGCATCTAGGAACCACCTTCCAATGGTTATCCAACCTTTGGGGGACAAGGATTGTTACATGATCACAAATGTCTATGGTCCACAACTTCTTGAAGACAAACGTAGGCTCCTCACCTCTCTGGAGGAGCTAAGAGAGAGACATCCAGTAATCCCCTGGATTCTGGGAGGGGATTTTAACATGAGAAAATTGCTCACAGAGAAAAAAGGAGGGACCAGAATGCTTAGACGAGACTCAACTGCCTTCCAGAACTTTTTAAACAACATGAGACTAGTGGACACAATAATTGGTACCTTCACATGGAATAACAAGAGAGGAGGAACCTCCTAGGGTGCCTCGAAATTAGACAGATTCATAATCTTGGAGGATCTCCTTCTCTCCAGTCGTATCATGACAGCTTTTATCCTTCCTTTCGAAGGCTCAAACCACTGGCCCATCCAGTTGGAAGCCTAATTTATTGGTACCCTGAGGAATAGAACTTTCAAGTTCGAAAATTTCTGGCTCACTCACCCTGACTTCATCACTAATATTGGAAAATGGTGGGTGGAAGACATGCCCACCCAAGGCACAAAAATGTTCCTCCTGCAACAGAGACTCAAACACATAAAGATAAGGCTCAAAGAATGGAACAAAAATGAGTTTGGCAATATTTTTGAAGCCAAAAGAGAAGTGGAGAAAAAATTACAGGAAACTAATCAAATCCTCATCACAGAAGGCTTCACAGAGGAGAGGAAAATGCAAGTGGAATATCTACAACAAGAATGGAACAATAGATGCCAGCAGGAGGAAATCTTCTGGAGACAGAAGTCAAGAGTACAATGGATTAAAGAAGGGGAGAGAAATACCAGGTTCTTCCACAAGTCTACGATGAAATACAGGGCAAATAATCGGATCACAAAACTCATAGATCCTCAAGGGAAAGAGCTAAATACTCACAAGGAAATGGAGTTTTTTCTAGTAGAACATTTTCAAAACATCAGAGGAGACCATGGCAAAAAGATCTCAATTCACCAAGAGCTTCACTCAGCATATTCCAAAACTAGTTACCAGGGAAGATAATTATAACCTCAACATGCCAGTAACGGAAGAAGAGGTCAAGGAAGTAATCAAAGAGATGCACAATGGGAAAGCTCCAGGTCCGTATGGTTTCAATGTAGACTTCTTCAAAGCATGTTGGGAAACTATCAAACATGACATTCTTGATGTGGTGGAGGACTCGAGAAAATCAAGAACTATTCTGAGAGCACTTAATGAATCCTTCATAGCATTAACCCCTAAACAGGAAAAATCCATGACACCAGATAGATTCAAACCCATATCTTTATGCAATGTGGTGTACAAAATCATTTCCAAACTTGTTTCTAACAGACTCAAACCTCTTCTTCCAACGCTAGTGTCAGAGGTGCAGATTGGGTACGTGGAAGGTCGACAAATTCTCAATAATATAATTTAAGCTCGCGAAGTCGTTCATTCCCTCAATACCAACAAGAAAGTAGGTATGATAATGTAGCTGGACATAGCAAAAGCTTATGATAAGCTAAGCTAGTCTTACATCAGGGAAGTTCTTAAAGCTTATGGCTTTGACCACAACTGGATAAAGTGGGTCATGGCTCTGGTTACCACAGCTAGTTGTTCAATGCTTCTTAATGGCACTCCATCTAGAACCTTCAGGCCATCAAGAGGCCTTAGGCAAGGAGATCGTCTCTCCCCATTCCTCTTCATTTTCATGATGGAAGGATTGGGCAAAGCAATCAATTAAGATAAGGAGGAAGGAAGAATCTAGGGACTCAAACTTACTCTGAATGGGGACACATTGACTCATCAACAATTTGTGGATGATACTATGCTGCAGGGAATTCCCATAGTCAAGGAAGCCAAAGCTTTCAAACAAATTTTGCATGACTTTGTAATGGCTGTTGGCACTGAGGTAAGCCTCACAAAATTGAAAGTTTTCTTTTTTAATACTGATATTCCTATTCAAAGAAATATATCTAGAATTCTCGGCTTTCAAAGAGTTCATCTTCCCTCCAAATATCTTGGAATCCCCCTCACTAATAAACCTCTGAGTAAGGAAGTGTGGGAGTTAGTTACAAATAAACTGAAGGACAAATTCAACAACTAGACTAGTAGATCCTTGAATTTAGTAGGAAGGCTAATTCTGACAAAGGTTGTTCTACAAAGCATTCCAATGTTCATGTTTTCATCCATTCCTATCCTAATATGAGTTTTACAGCAAATCAATAATATCCAACGAAACTTCCTTTGGGGTAAAGGAGAACAGAAAACGAAATGGGCTCTAGTTGCATGGGTAAGCTCTGCAAACCTAAAACACATGGTGGTTTGGGTCTCCATGACCCGGACACTCTAAGCAACATTTTGGGGGACAAACTTTGGTGGAGATGGCTAAAGGAAATGAGAAACCCTTGGGCTAAGTTTTGGAAACAAAAATATGCAATGGATTGGCAGGAAGAGGACCACATTCAAATGACAAGACACATCAAGGGTTCCCATATTTGGAACAATGCTTGGGAGAATAGAGCCTTAGTTCAGAAACATACTTTCTGGGAGATTAGAAATGGGAATCTAGCCTAGTTCTGGGAGGACAACTGGCAACAGGAACACAACCTTTGTAGAGAAGGACTGGACATCATAAAAAATGATACCAATAATAAAGGACTGAAAAGGGTAAGTGACTTTTGGGATCAGTCAAGAGACACAGGTAAATGGAGAATTTGGAAGGTACCAGATTATAGTGAAGAGAACCCTTTGAAGGCCCAAGCCCAAATTCTTGAAGTGATTCTAGAAAAGAGGCAAATTATGACTTCAACCTCAAATGATCTACTGAGATGGGGCAACAACAATGGGGGCATCTTCAACCTCAAAGAAGCAAAGAGAATATTCATTGGACTTAACTATCCAAGCCCTGACAAGACTTGGAAAGACCTTTGGACCAACCCTCACTGGATGAAGATCGAACTGTTCATGTGGCTAGTACAGCATAAAAAGATTCTGACTTGGGAAAATCTTAGGAAGAGAGGTTTTGCTGGTCCATCAAGATGCCAATTATGTGGTCTGTAGGAGGAAACTATGGAACAACTTCTCAACCTTTGCTACTTCACCTCCACCTTATGGAATTGGGTGGCATATATCTTCAACCAAACAGTCAGGAATGAAAATGACATTACTGAAACTATAAAGAATTGGAGGAAAGACTTCTCAAAAAATGAAACAGTCAATTCCACCTAGACTCTAACACCAGGATTTTGATCTGGGATGTTTGGAAAGAACGAAACAATAGGATCTTCAAAGATAAATCTGGTTCAACACAAAGCATCATGGCTCAAATCCTAAAACAACTCAAAGAAACAGTTAATGGCCTTCTAAAGAAACCTTCTGAGAATCCCCCTTGACAACGGGATGCTCACATTCTCGAACTGTTGGGGCCCCAGTCACATGTCCATCAAGGCATAAAAAAGAAAGCAAGGCACATATCAAAAGGAACGACTTTATGGCTACCCCCTCCCCATGGCTTTTTGAAATTCAGCATAGATGGAGCCTCAAAAGGAAACCCTGGGGATGTTGGTTATATAAGAGTCATAAGAGATGAAGAGGGAAATATAAAAATCATCTTTCATAGTCATTTGCAAAGGGCAACTAACAACATGGCAGAACTCATGGCCATAGAGAAAGACTTAGAAATTCTGATTGATCACAATTTACATAACACAATTATAGAGGCAGACGCGGAATTAACAATCAATTCAGTCAAAAGGATAGGCATTGACACAACACCAGACAAAGTTTCGAACCATTGGAGACTTTCACAGGTCTATCACCAAATTCAATCTCACCTAAGAATACTCAGAACACTTAGCTTTGTTCATGTACGCAGAGATGCCAACAGAGTGGCGGACCAACTTACTAATGAAGGGGTGCTTTATACAAGAGGCAACAAGTGCTGCTTGTGGGAGTTGGTTCCTACAGGACAACTGCGTGAGGACTACTACATGCTGGCATGCGCAGACAGGGAGCAGCACCAATACATGAAGGGGAAGTAGCCAGTTGAAAATTAAGAAGATGGTTGTCAAGGGTTTAACAAACAGGCTACACGAGAATTGGTATTTTTGTGCCTCACAGATGGACGGAAGGTAGAGGAGAAAGAGCAAGAAACCAAAGGGAGGCACCAGCAGCTTTGCTAAATCACATGGTGCTTTTGCTACAATTATAGCGGTTATCGAGCATCTGCATTACCATAAGTGGTTTTATAGAAATTCTTCCGATGCCACTAACCATTCTACACGTGGCCCAAGGAGGAGAGAGAATACCACCTTCATCGAGCGGGTATTCCTCGCTCTTCTTTCTAGCATGATATCCTTCAAAGCCATTGGATCTAGAGGTTGTAGATCTACGACTGAGGTTTGTTGTTCTTGTTCGTTGGTGGGATCGGGATGTCTTCCTTGCATGTTCCTACTCAGGGGTGGGTTAAGGGATTTTGGGCGAAACAACTACTCGATGGTAATCCACCTTGCGGATTTGAACTATTTTTACTGTGGTCTCTATTTCCATATCAGGTCCACTTATTGGTATTTTTGGGCCCCATAGATGGATGGTAGGAAAGGAGAAAGAGCGCAAAACCAAAAGGAGGCACCAATAGCTTCGCTAAAGTACAAGGTGGTTTTGCTACAGCAACAGTGGTTATCAGGCATCCGCATTACCATAAATGGTTTTACAGAAATGCTTCTGATGCCACTAACCATTCTACACAAGGCCCAAGTGTAGTTTTTAACCTCGTACAGAAATTACCTGCATATGAATTCTAAATCACAGGAAAAAATAAAAATGGGAGAGCAGAACGCATAAAACACATATACACAGAGATTTCCCACTAGATCCAAAACCGGGACTACCAGCTTGATTTTTCATTATGTTCATTTCAATGTTACAATACATATTTATACATGCCAAAGCATTCAATACCATGGACTGAAAACCATCGCGTCCAAAAAACATGTGCGAAAATCATGCACAAAACCATAGGTGGGTCCTCCCAACCTAACATAGGGTCCAAAACCAAAAAGTGGGGTTACGGGTACCCCTCAAACCCCCTGTTAACTATGTGGAAAGAATATAACACAACCCAACAATCTCCCACTTGTTAATTTCTTTCCACAGGGGGGCACAGGAGAGCTTAGTCATTTTTCCAGCCCTGAAACACCCATTGTTTCTCTACACCAAGAGAACTTCTCAGAGTTGATAGATTTTGTCAATGCATCTGCAGTATTCTTCAAAGTGTCCACCTTTACTAGCAACACCTTTTTGTCTTCTATCATATCCCTCACAAAGTGATACTCAACATCAATGTGTTTTGTCTTTAAATGATAAGCAGGGTTCTTTGCCAAGAAAATTGCACTTTAGCTGTCACAGTCTATCCTTTTAGCTCCCTGTACTAACCCCATACTTGAACACAATCTCTAAAACCAAACTACTTCCTTGCTTGCAGGAGTGGTTGCGATGTATTCGGCCTCTATAGTTGATAGTGCCACTACAGATTGTTTCTTAATCATCTAGCTGACTGCATCTCCAAATAGGTTAAACACATACCCCTTGTAGATCTTCTCTAATCCAGATCTCATCCCAGTCTGCATCAACAAAGCCACGAATATCCAACACTCTGTCCAATCCTGGTCTTCCTTGGTAGCACAAACCATAATCACTAGTGCCACGCAAATACCTGAAAACCCGCTTCAATACTGTCCAGTGCTCCTTCCCTGGTTTTGACATAAACCTGCTCAATACTCCCACTGCATGTGCAATGTCTGATCTAGTATAGACCATTGCATACATCAAGCTACCGACTGCCCTTGCATATGGAGCACGGGACATGTCCTCTTCCTCTTCTTGTGTCTTGGGACACTGTTCAGCAGATAACCTCACACCTACAGGAATAGGAACCTTCACCGGTTTACTATCCTGCATATTAAACCTCTGCAATATTGTCTCGACATACTTCCTCTGGTTTAACCAGACCTTCCTCTTTGCCCGATCTCTTTTAATTTCCATGCCCAAAATATAGTTTGCAGCACCGAGATCTTTCATGTCGAATTTGGAGGACAATTGGGTCTTCAAATCCTGGATAATTTCTTTGTCATTTCCAACCAACAACATATCATCCACATACAAGACCAGATAAATAACACGGTCACCAATTAATTTAAAATACACACAATGATCTGCTTTGCTTCTGGTGAAGCCAAGTCCCCGTATAAATGTATCAAATTTCTGATACCACATCCTTGGTGACTGTTTTAACCACCCATACAGAGACTTGAATTTAACTTGCATACTAGTTCTTTCTAACCCTTACCGCCAAAAGCCTTCAGTTGCTTCATGTAGATTTCCTCTTTCCAAATTCCCGTGAAAGAAATGTTGTCTTCACATCCATCTATTCTACCTCAAAATCAAAAGCAGCAACAACAGATAAAAGTAATCTAATAGAAGTTACCTTGGCAACAGGAGAAAAAATATCACCAAAAATCAATTCCCGGCACCTGGGAATAACCTTTTGCTACCAACCGAGCTTTGTATTTCTCCACCTTCCCTTCTGCATT
Source organism: Pinus taeda (assembly GCA_000404065.3). NCBI lineage: Eukaryota > Viridiplantae > Streptophyta > Pinopsida > Pinales > Pinaceae > Pinus > Pinus taeda. The sequence goes on from APFE031638027.1 coordinate 29,542, forward strand.
TGTCTTCTTCTTGAACACCCATTTGTTGCCAATGGGTTTCCTCCAGCCGGCAACTCCACCAGATCCCAAGCCTCATTTTTGTGCAAAGATGCCATTTCATCAACCATGGCCTCTTTCCAGAGTTTTCCATCCTCTGAATCCACTAATTCCTTCACA
>APFE031638027.1:32764-64657 GCA_000404065.3 Pinus taeda
GTCCAAAACCAAAATTTTCCAGGGCGCTGCCCCGGACCCCATAAAGTGGGGTTACAGGTACCCCTCAAACCCCCTGTTTACTATGTGGAAAGAATATAACACAACCCAACACCAAGGAGGAGAGAGAATACCACCTTCATCGAGAGGGTATTCCTCGCTCATTTTTCCAGCTCGACATCCTTCACAGCTATTGGATCTAGTGGTTGCAGATCTATGGCTGAGATTTGTTGTGCTTGTTGGTTGGTGGGACTGGGATATCTTCCTTGACTGCTCAAGAGCAGGTTAAGGGATTTCATGCGGAACAACTGCTCGATGGTTATCCACCTTGCGAAATCGAAATATTTTCATTGTGGTCTCTATTTCCGCAACGGATCCGCTTATTGACTTTTTGAAGGTTTGGTTTAGAAGGTTGCTCAGTTTTGTGGTCACTTAGCCTAGTCCTCGAGCAGTTGGCTTATATCCCTAAGCACAGGGCGCTAGTTGTATTTTATGTAACTTTTTTTTTAGCTTCATATGAATAGAAGGTCCGTTTCTTGCTTCAGCACAAATTTTCATCCTAAAAGAATATGAATATAATTACATTCACAAAGTTTATTGCTAGGTAAAAAATTAAAGATTAAATGATAGCATATGCTTTCACCTTAATAAGAAAGAGATTAAGGAAAATTTCTCCTTTCTAACTAAATGTAGAATAGGTTATTTTACAAGGAAATTTAAAGAAGTGTTAAACATGTTATTAAGAGAAAACACCCTTTATCTTCCTAAGTTAGTTTTTAAATTATGGACACCTGTTATTTAGAATTGGACACATGTTACCAATGGTTTGAAAAGGATGATCATCTTATTCCGAAATACACCGTTCCACTACTATGCCAAGTGTATGTGTAAGGCGTGTGTTACATTTTGTAGTCTTCCCGTTATGGTTAATCCTAATAGGTGTCAATTAACAAATGGCGTGGTAAATTTTTAATGGAGCTTTGTAGAAAATTAATTTAAGCAAGGTTTAATCATGCGATTTAGATATGCATGGAAGTTAGTGGTGTGAATTCAATCCATTGATATTGTGGCAACTACGAGAATATACTGGCATCTTTAAATTTAAATCGTTCGATCAATTTTTTTGATTAGTAAAATCATTAAAGTGCCCAACAGCAATAGGAGGGACGCCTATTTGCGTAACAAGGTATTTTTCTACGTCTTTGTCCAAATAAATTCCATCCATTCTGGTATTAAGATCTCCTTCAACGTGTTTGAAGATTAAATTTTGTATTACAATCTTCTTCTCACGATGGAAGAATGTGGGATACAAGTTATGAATGCTATGTCTTCTTAGATTAATAAAAAAAATTTCCATACCATATATAACAAGGTATTTTCCTATAATTTACGCAACAACTTACTTCTAAGTCTGCTTTAATAGTATCTGACCATACCTATATTTGTACACTAGCACAGGTGTGTGGTAGTGGAAAATTTAACATGGAAAACCTCTATGAGTTGGGTATTTGATATATACGCCCTTGACTCTTGAGAGGAATATGCGTCGACACATATGAGGAGTACAAGTTTTGACCAGCTTATGCCACGAATCTCCACGAGATCAATTATGTGCCCCCTATAAATTTAGTAACTGAGTGTGGTTTAGATATTAATGATTTCAAGGAGTTCTCTATGGAAGATTGCTTTACTTTTCAAATATAAATGTATAAAAGTAGCTCAGCTATAATTTAGGTTGTCCTAGGTTTTCAGTGTAGGATTAGTGTAGAATTAGGTAAAGTAGAATGAATGAATTTGTGCTCTAAAATTAATTCACAATAATTCAATAACAAATTTTCAAATCGCAAGCTGATATTATTAGTTTTTCTTTAAAGACTGGTATGGATTTATTTTAATCACAACTCTAAGAAGTGTTTACAATGATATAATTTCTTCTTGTGTATTTTTTTAAATGTAAAATTTGAAAAAAAATGTTTGCATCTCAAAGATAAATTGATAGAAAAAATATAGCCGAAATATAAAATAATCACATTACATGAAATGGTTAAATATTATTGATAATTTATATGTACTTGATATGGGCTTATGAGCGTTTATCAACCATATTTATTAATGTGGTTGTGTTAGTTGTATTTTTTTTTGTTTGGTCAAGTAAGAGTGGAGCCTTCAATTAACCGATAAAAAGATTACATATGGTACACATCTTTATAATTGTAAAGACCAGCAAAAGATAGACCCATTGATGGTTAACAGACAACAGGGTCAACAAAACCCAAAATCATACATCGCATCATGGAGTTACAAAGACTTAAAAGCATATGCACACAGGATTCCTAACTTGCGATATGCGATTTCCATTTTCCACCATTGATCTCATCCGCCAGATCAACGACTGTCGCAAGTTCGCATTGCACCATCTAGTAATTTCACAGCTCTTGCATGTGAAATGCGAAAACAACTGGACTTCGAATAAATTGAAACCATGCTAAAATCGTCTTGGGTCCACTCGCCCAAGCCTAAGTGCTCAATCACCACCGTTGAACTTACCTTCAATCCGATAGTTAATACTTCCTCTGATCAACAGAGCTACTCGGTGATCCAGTGCTGTAGTTCAAAACCCATTTGATCTGAAAGTCTACAATGACATTGCCTCGGATCGCTTACATGACATCTAACATCCTTACAGAGCCGATAAGGATTAAACCATTTTAATATATAAATGTTCAGGTCCATCCATGATGTTAACGTTCGATTCCTTTCCAGCCCGATAGCAAATGGTTAACCAGCTCTCGACCCCTGTAGTTGACTATGACGTAAGCATAGACTGTGGGATCGACGGTTAGGATTAACTGCGGCATTTCAACTCAGCTCAAGGAATTCCACTCTCCCCTACTCTCTCTAGTCTACTGATCACCGTCAATCCACAATGTCGATCCAACAGTCTAAATCGATACTTGCCATTCACCATCTGCCAGTACTTATATTGAAACTCCGCCTTTCAATTCTAATCTCCACCTAATGCGACTTAATCCTGGTCGCCCATCATGAACAAATCACATCCGTTGATCTTCTAGATCCAATGGTTAGTGTGCTTCAACACTTCATTTTTGCGCTCTTCTCTTAATTTGAGTTTTCGTGGTTAGGATTTGCTGCGGCTCAAGGGCTTCTGCTCTCTCCTCCTTCTTCTAGTCTTCTTGTTGCTCATTGTTCATGGTCTAGAAGTGCTCCATATCTTTGGCAGCCCAACATTGAAAATCATCATGCATTTTACCAGAGGGTATAGAATCCCAATCGTGCCAAATATAGCTTTCCTTACATAGCACTCCTTCATTCACCATATGATTAGCTAACACGTTGGCTTTTCTTCGCACATGAACAAAGTTGATTGTTCTCAGGGTTCGCAAGTGAGAATGAATACGCTAAAAGGCTTACGATGGCCTCCAATTATTTGACACTTTTCCAGGTTCCGTTCCATCACACATTTTCTTGGCTGCATTAATGACCAATTCAGATTCAGCTTCAATGATGGCATTGTGTAAATTTGACTCCACTAGGATTTTGAGGAATTTCTCTAAGGCCACGAGCTCCACCATGTTATTGGTGGCAATCCCCAAATGACTATGAAAGATATTTTTTATGCTCCCCTGCTCATATCTTATGACACCGCCAACTCCAACCATCCCCGGGTTGCCCTTAGAGGCCCCGTCTATATTGATTTTCAAAAAACCATGAGGAGGAGGCTGCCAGATCTCTTTACCAACAGTTTTTTTTCTCACACCCTTGTCAGTGCCTTGGGGAACCAAAGAATGGGGACCCAACTGTAGTAGTATGCTAGCATCCTGGGGTGATGGAGGGTCCTCAGGAATTTTCCACATTAGGGCTCCTACTATATCTTTGAGCTGTCGTAAAATTTGGGCAACAATGTTTTGGGTTGAGCCTATTCTATTCTTGAAAATCCTGTCATTACGTTCTTTCCAGACATCCCAGATAATAATGCCTAGAACCAAAGTCCAAGCCTTGTTAATTATTTCATTACCGGAGAAGTCTTTCCTCCAGTTCTTCAAAGTGTTGGTGATGTTGAGTTTCTCCCTGTCAGTTTGCCTAATGTCTGAGGCCACCCAATCCCACAAGGTTGGGGTGAACGGACATAGGTTTAGTAAATGTTCCATCGTCTCCTCCTGTAAGCCACATAGATGGCATTTGGATGGGCCAACAAAACCCATTTTTAGAAGATTCTCCCATGTGAGAATTTTCTTTTGGTGAACCAACCAAATAAACAACTTGATTTTCATCCATTGTGAGTTCTGCCAAAGGTCATTCCACACCTGATCAAGGTTTGGATGATCAAAACCTAGGGCCATGCATTTAGCCTCTTTGAGGTTAAAGGCACCTTCCCTATTTCAACCCCATCTCAGTTGGTCATACAAGGATGACACCAAAATCTTCCTCTGCTCCAGGTCAAGAGCAAGGGAATCCGCCTGGGCCTTCAAAGGACTCTCTTCACTATAACCAAGATCCTTCCACATTTTCCATTTACCATTGTCCCTTACCTGATCCCAGAAGTCACTTACCGTAAGTAAACCTTTATTGTCAGTGTCATTTTTTAGAGCAGTTAGTTCCTCTCTAAACAAATTTGGATCCTGCTGCCAGTTATCCTCCCAAAACCGAGCAAGATTCCTAGCTCGGATCTCCCAGAAACTATGCTACTGGACAATGAGTCTATTGTCCCAAGAAATGTTCCAAATGTGGGAGCCCTTGATGAGCTTAGACATTCAGATATGATCCCTCTCCTACCAATTATTTGCATATTTCTGTTTCCAAAGCTTCGCGCAAGGGGTTGCCGATTTCTTGAGCCACCTCCACCAAAGTTTGGCTCCCGAAACTCTACTGAGGGTTTCATGCACATGAAGCCCCAAACTGCCATGGGCCTTAGGTTTGCAGAGCTTGTCCCAAGCTACCAAAGCCCACTTATTTTTCTCTTCTCCTTTTCCCCAAAGAAAATCTCGTTGAATACTCTTGATTTGTTGCATAGCTCCTTTAGGAGCAGGAAGAGCTAAAAACATGAAAATGGGAATAGCCTATAGGACGGCCTTTGTAAGCACAAGACACCCTACCAAATTCAAAGACCTGCAGGTCCATTTCCTGACTTTGTCCTAAAGTTTATTAATTACCAGCTCCCACACTCCCTTGCTTAGAGGTTTGTCCATAAGAGGCATTCCAAGGTACTTGGAAGGTAACTGATTCCTTTGAAACCTGAAAATTCTGGTGAGGTTCCTTTGAATCGCAATGTCAGTGTTACAAAAGAAAACCTTTGATTTGTCAAGGCTTACCTCTGTACCAGCGGCCAAAGCAAAGTCGTTCAAGATTTGTTTGAAAGCTCTGGCTTCCTTGAGTGTGGGAATGGCCTGTAGCATTGTGTCATCCACAAATTGTTGATGAGTATACACATCACCATCCAGGGTAAGTTTCAGCCCCTAAATTCTTCCTTCAACATTTTCCATTTTGATCGCTCTGCTTATCCCTTCCATCACGAGAACAAAGAGGAAGGGGGAGAGTGGATCCCCTTGTCTGAGACCCCTAGAAGGCATAAAGGTTCTAGAGGGAGAGTCGTTAAGTAGAATGGAGAAGCTAGCTATGGATACAAGGGACATAATCCATCTTCTCCAGTTGTGGTCGAAGCCATAAGCTCTTAGAATTGTCCTGATGTAAGACCAGCTTACCTTATCATAAGCTTTCGCTAGGTCAAGCTACATGATCATACCAGCTTTCTTATTACTCTTAAGAGAGTGTACCACCTCGTGAGCTTGTATGATGTTGTTGAGAATCTGTCTTCCTTCCACAAATCCAGTTTGCTCCTCTGAGATGAGAGCAGGAAGAAGGGGCTTGAGTCTATTAGTGATCACTTTGGAAATAATTTTGTACACCACATTACATAAGGATATGGGTTTGAATCTTTCCAGTGTCATAGCTTTTTCCTGCTTTGGAATCAAAGCTATGAAAGAGGCATTAAGATCCTTCAAGATAGTTTTGGATCTTCTAGAGTCCTCCACAACATCAAGGATATCTTGTTTGACTGTTTTCCATCAAGCTTTGAAGAAGTCCACATTGAAACCATCAGGGCTAGGAGATTTCCCATTTTGCATCTTATTGATAACTTCACTGACCTCCTCTTCAGACATTGGCCTGTTAAGATTATGGTTGTCTTCCCTGGTTACAAGCTTAGGACTGAACTTTGTGAAATTGATAATGAACCGAGATCTGTCGACAAGAGGCTCCTCTGCTATGCTAAGGAAGTGTTGAACTAGGATAGATTCCATCGCTTTGTGAGAGACGAGCTCTTTCCCTTAAGAATATTTAAGTTTCGAAATTTTGTTATGTGATCTGTGATCCAAGGTTGATCTATGAAAAATTCATGTTTCTTTCTCCTTCTCTAATCCACCACACTCTCGATTTCTATCTCCAGAAAATCTCCTCTTGCATGCACCGATATTCCCATTCATTTTGAAGAAAGTCAACCTGAATTTTCCTTTCCTCGATAAAACCTTATGTGATGATGATCTGATTGATCCCTTGGAGTTTTTTCTCAACTTCTTTTTGGATTTAAAAATATTACCAAACTCTTTTTCGTTCCAATCTTTAAGCCTATATTTGATGTGTTTAAGTCTCTGTTGTAACATGAACATTTCAGTGCCTTGAATAGGCATATCTTCCATCCACCATTTTTCAATATTGTTGGTGAAGTTAGGGTGAGAAAGCCATAAATTTTCAAACCTAAAAAGTTTGTTCCTCGATGTACCCATAAAAGTAGCTTCAAGCTAGACAGGCTAGTAGTCTGAGCCTCTGAAGGGAAGGAGTAAAGCTGACACATCAAGGCCTATGAGAAGGAGGTCCTCTGAGATTATGAATCTATTTAGTTTAGAGGCGACTTGAGAAGCCCCTCCCCTCTTATTGTTCCAAGTAAAAGTACCATTTACTGTTTCAGTGTCCACTAGCCCCATGTTATTCATGAAGTTCTGGAAGGCAATCAAGTCTTTGCTTAATTTTCTGGTACCACCTTTTTTCTCTGTAAGAGATCTAATCATATTGAAATCTCCTACTAGAATCCAGGGCATATCAAGATATCTCTCTCTCAGCTTCTCAAGGGAGGTGAGAAGCTTGAATTTGTCTTCTAGTTTTTTAGGACCACAGACGTTAGTGATCATGTAGATCTCCTTATCACCCAAAGGTTGAATCACGAGTGATAGATCGTTCCTAGAAGCTTCAACATCTAGGATTCCAAGTTTTTGAGGATCCCATAGCGTAAGAATCCCACCCGCCGAGTTGTCTGCTTTAACCTCTAGATACTCATACTTGATTAACCATTTGTTTTATATCTCTCTGATCTTATCCATCGAACATTTTGTTTCCTAAATAAAAACCATATATGGTTTTTCTTCTTTTATTCTACTGCTAAGATTTCTTTGTTTTCTTTTACTTCCTAGACCCCTAATGTTCCAGGTAGTAAGCTTCATTAAGAAAGGTTTGTAAAGGAGTAACTAGTAAGATTCGTCATCTTACCTAAGTTGATCATAAGTTTCCCACATTCGGTCTGCAGCTCATTCTATTTTTTTCTTCCTCTTTTCCTGCTCGGGTTCTTGAAAGAATGCATCCGTGTATCCTCCATCATTTTCACCCCTCTATTCTCTTGGTTATCATGGTTTCTTTTGACTCCAGAACCCTTCTTTTGTGATATCTAGAGGAAGAGCTGTTGAACCCTGTCAAAATCCTCTTTTGGCAAAGAGTCTACCCCTTTAGTGATTCCCTGCTCCAGAAACATTCCTATATCTAAATTCGCCCTCTCTAGAATCTCCTGCAGTTCATGGTCTTTCGTTCCAGCCTCACTTGGGGTCATCTCATGGTCCCTACTGAGCTCCATAATGCTCGAGATATCATCCTTTTGTTTTTTGTTCTCTGGTATATTGTCACTACACTTATACAGTAAAACAAAAAAAAAATTAATTACCTTGCACTCGACCTTCATATTTCATTTAACTATTATATGCTACGCGTTACTACAATATCTTATCAGTTCACATGTTAATGTTATTACAACATATTAAAGGCTCATATGTTAATATATATATGGTGACTTCATGTGTTCGCACTCATGGTAGCCATGAGCTGGCAGATTGGGGCATGTCACCTTGACATTCCCGATACCACCTGGACTTTGTATTTAATGTTAGCCACTCGGATTGAATTTGCTCACCTTGATAACACTCCACTTGCTGTCCGGACGGGACAGCTGGTCTCTCCACGCACCTCCACTGATACGGCTCTCGAATATTGAGTCAGGGCAGCTGATGGTGTTAAATGCCTTAGCTCAGCCCGTAACCCCTCGAGATCATACCTTGGATGGACGCTCAGGATTTCGCTCCAGAAATCGACGGTGATAATCAACTGGTCTTGGTTCAAAAGGGATTTGACTAGGGTTTATTCTGGCATTTGCATGGTCATTGCGAGGCAGCGCCTCTCGACGCTGGTTTCCTCTACGATTATAGCATGGCACTTTTCAATCGGCTCTTTATTCGATGTAACCATACCGCCAGCTTCCCTGGGTTGCGGTCCGCCATGGTCGAGGTCGATGCGGCTAGCTTTCTGTGTGAATTGGCCGAGTTTTCTCTCATTTGAAGGTAACTGTGGTGTCCTCCCTTTTTAACTGTGGCGGAGCTTTCTTATTGTCCTTTTGTTTATTATAACATGTTTAATCGGATGTGAAATGTAAACTTGCCAGGATACCAGGTGCGAGGGTTTGGCGATGGAAGTTTCCAGGATTCCGGTTACTTTGCATATTCCAGGTGAGTTACCCTAACCAACAGGTTGCAATTTCTTTTAACTTGGACTTGGTCTGAATGTTGATTCTCTTCATGCCAGGAGTCTTACCATGCTCCATTATGGCTTGACCGAGTTATGACGCTCTCGGCAAGGAATTTCTGGTTACTGAGGGTTTTATTTTACCATGTCCAGTTATGGGTAGTTTTCTTTAATCTAGGTCAGGGTTTGGTGACTGAAACTACTCGAGTCTTCTCGAGGGACCTGTGAATATTATTGTTGAACTTCCATTTATTTGTAATGAGGTGTAGCCAGTCGGCTTTACCATTATTTATACGATATTGAACAATGATTCGAGTTATGCCTCGTTCCAGTTCCGACTGAACTTAAAGGATTTATACTGTGTTATCATCTACTGTTTGTATGTAGACTCTAACTCTTATATTTCAATGTCTATTAATGTTATATTTCTAAATTCACGCAGTCTGTCTATGCTCTCCTGTAGTTATTCGTTTTGTTGTATGAATGCTTATGAGGGTTATACCCTGTTTAGCGGTTGCTGCCTTATGTTGTGAGAATGCTCTATTTCTTCCTTAGAAATGTACCTCTGTTTCTTATTTAGAATGTACCGGCCTTGCGGTCATGCATGTAATATCTGTAGTGATGATAAACGTTTTTATCTTCCGAGGTGTTGGTTCTTCCTATGGAATGCCTTCGGGTTTCTGCAGACTGTTATATAGACATGTTTATATTGATGCCGCCTTTGTCCCTCGGCTTTGCGCTTTTTATATATTCCTGTCAATGGTTTTATGGACAGAGTTCTATCAATAGCTCGTTGTTCAATGTATATTTACATGGTACTTGCATATGTATGGGTTGTTTATCTTTTGCCATGATTATCACAATTGGTTTTCCGTCTCGGTCGACTCCGCTATGCCCAGTCTCTTGTACCCTTGTGGTGTGAGTGCTGGGAGCGTTGAAAGTCTAGGAAACCCTTCGGTTTCATCCCTGGCAAAAATAGTTCTTTCTTTTATGTTACAATATGTTAGCTGCATATTACTAAATATTTTGCAATTCGCTTTCTTGTATATTGTCTGGACCGAGTAACAGTATTTTACATTGGATTTGGACTATACTTATGCGGTTATGAAGTGTACAGTGTAATTTTGCCTCTTTGTTTTATATTCAATAAGGTACTGGTTATTATCTTTTCTTAACCTTTGAATTTGTCTACTGGTTGGTATAAACTGAGGAATAAACTGGCAGTCTTAATCGTTAAAGGAAAAATAAATGAACTACCCTGTTCACCTTATTTTATTCTCCTATTTACAGTAGGCAATAACCCCTACAGATTTATAATAAAGTCTTATTTTACAGATAAACAATAAAGTCTTATTTTACAGATAACCAACAGTCTTTACAGAGAAAGAAAAGATTCCTACGTTAATGCTGTAATCATATTTCACTTACCTGTACTGTGCTTTCTTTAATTCTCTGTCCTTTTCCAAACTGGAGAAACTCATACAAAGCTTGTTATCCACCCAACCACGAGATCAGTCATTTTGACCTGATTCTCTCCCCCAAGCTCGCTTGCAGGCCACTGCCTTCCGCAAGATGATGCACGCTAACAGCAGTGCAGTATGATGCACAGCAGTGCTGGTACTATCTGATCCTCACCAGACATAGTACCATCCCTTCTTGCTTCTGTCTTTCTTTTCTTTTTCCTGTCTGTTCCCCCCAACAGCCCAGGCCTTTTCCTCCTTTCCATTTCTATGGTAAGGAAAAGTGGTTAGGGTTGCCCTTGTTTGCTAGCAACTGTTTCTTTTAATTAAGCAAGAGGAAATAAATAACTTTTCCTCACAAAGTTACTTACAATATTACTTAATTCATAATTTTGAATAAATAACATTTCAATATTAATAAAGTAATAATTCATGTTTTCACATTTACCTAGCATGGTGGCTTATAAAATTATTCATATAACTGTTTGGTCATTACATCTCCTCCCCCTGAGATTGGACACCGTCTCGGTGTCTTACAGTCATGAACAGGTCTGGATATGTTTTCTTCATCAATTCCTGGTCTTCCCAAGTGGCCTCCTCGGGCCCAAAATGCCACCATTGTACCTTAACTTGGGTAATAACTCGTTTCCGCAGCTGCACTTCTCTCTGGTCGAGAATGCTTAGCGGTTCGACCAGTACTTCTCCTTCCGGTTCGACCTGCATTACACAAATTCTGAATTAGTTTTTCTTCCAAATAGGATTCTTGTTGAATCTTTATTATAACAATAACCCCACCTGTATATCCTGCCATCGAATTACATGCTTAGGGTCATACACATACTTCTTTAGGACTGAAACATGGAATACGTTATGGACCCGGATGTGACTTGGCAAGGCCAGCTGGTAAGCCACCGGTCCGACCCTTGCTAGTATCTGAAAGGGTCCACAATATCTAGGTGCCAATTTAGCGCAACCAGCCCACTGCAAGGTACTTCTTTTGGCCTGAATTCGAATATACACATGATCCCCAACCTGATGCTCCTTAAATCTCCTTTTCCGATCAGCGAAATTCTTTTGTCTATCCTGAGCCGCCTTCAGATTAACACGTACTCTCTTTACCATGTCCTCCATTTCTTTAAGCATGTCAGGTCCTAGACTTAATTTATCTTTAGGTCCTCCCCAGCTGGAGGGTGTACAGCATTTTCGGCCATACATAACCTCAAATGGACTCATTTTCGTTGAAGTGTGATAATCATTGTTATACGCAAATTCCACCAAATGTAAATATTCCTCCCATCGTGTGGGTTGTTGCATAACGTAAACCCTTAGCATGTCTTCTACTACTTGGTTCACTCGCTCCATCTGTCCATCAGTTTGTGGATGGTATGCTGTGCTAAAATTCAGCTGAGTACCTAAATCAGCAAACAATGTCTTCCAAAAAACTGATGTGAATTTCACATCCCGATCTGAAATTATTGTTTTTTGGAAGGCCATGCAATCTGAACACATTCTGCATAAAAACGTGAGCGATTTGTGCAGCTCTGTAATTATATTGCACTGGTATGAAATGTGCAGCCTTACTCAATTTGTCCACTACTACCATAATGGAATCATTGTTTTTCTTTGTTCTAGGTAATCCCGTAATAAAATCCATGGAGATGATTTCCCATTTCCATTCCGGGATGGGCAAGGGTTGTAACAGTCCTGCTGGATGCTGATGTTTAGCTTTAATTTGCTGACATTCTAAGCACCGTGCCAAGTATTCCACAATGTCCTTTTTCATTCCTGGCCAGAAATATTCTTTCCGGATTGCTGTTATCATCTTTTGATAACCCGGGTGACCAGCATAATGGCTGATGTGGAACTCGTCCATAATCAGATTTTTTATTTTGTTTTGATTGGGCACGTATATTCCTTGCTTGAAGTAGACAATTCCCGCATCATCTATCGTATATTATTGTTGGTTGTCCCTTCCAGCAGATTGCTGTATTTGCTGTTTTAACTGCTGATATTCTGTATCTTGGTCTGAAATTTTCTTTATTATGTCTAGAAAGGGGTTTTTCCATCCAGTAATGGAAACTTCATACAAACTTTGTACTTTCCTTCTTAAAGTGTCTGCTACTCTATTTGCTTTCCCTTGCCAAAGTTTTATATCGAAGTCGAAACCACTTAAAAAGTCCATCCACCGTGCTTGCCTAGCGTTTAAAGTAGGCTGGCTGAAATAGCTGGTCAAACTATGGTGGTCGGTGAGCAGTAAAAATTTCCTACCCATAAGATAATGCCGCCACATCTTTAGAGTATGTATAACAGCAGCCAGTTCCAAGTCATAGGCGGAATATCTCTGTTCATGTTCTTTTAATTTACGTGATTCGTAAGCAATTACCCTGCCTTCTTGCATTATGACTCCTCCCAATCCTTCCTTACTTGCATCTGTGCAGACCACATAATCCTTATGAGGATCTGCTATACTCAAAATTGGTGCTGTAGTGAGCAGATGTTTCAGTTGCTCAAAACTTTTCTGGCAATTTGGGGTCCAATGGAATGCCCTCCCTTTCTTCTGTAATGAGGTAATGGGAAAAGCTACTTTTGAGAAGCCTTCCACGAATCTCCTGTAATACCCAGCCAATCCCATGAAAGATCGGACATCCGCTACGTCTTTTGGCACAGGCCAGTCCATTATGGCCTTTATCTTTTCCGGGTCTACAACAATTCCATCCTTTGTGATCACGTGACCCAAATATTGGATTTCCTCCTTAAAGAAGTCACACTTACTAAATTTTGCGTACAACTGATGTTCTCGAAGGGTCTGTAATACCATTCGGAGATGTTCATGATGTTCTTCGATTGTGCGTGAATATATTAATATGTCATCAATGAATATTAGCACAAATCGATCCAAGTATGGATGAAAAATGTTGTTCATTAAACACATGAAAGTTGCAGGGGCGTTGGTTAGCCCAAACGGAAAAACCACAAATTCGTAATGTCCATACCTTGTTCTAAAGGCCGTTTTAGCGATGTCCTCGTCTTTAATTCGGATTTGATGATATCCTGATCGCAAATCGATCTTGGAGAACACTATTGCGCCTTTCACTTGGTCGAATAATTCATCGATTCGGGGTAAGGGATACTTATTTTTGATGGTCAACTTGTTCAATTATCTGTAATCGATACACATCCGGAGGGTACCATCCTTTTTCTTGACAAATAAAACTGGAGCTCCCCATGGAGATACACTAGGGCGAATGTACTCCTTGTCTAGTAACTCTTGCAACTGCATTTTCAGTTCTGTCAGCTCTGGTGTACTCATTCTGTAGGGTGCTCGTGATACTGGTGCAGCCCCGGGTATCAGTTCAATGGTAAAATCTATATTCCTTCGCGGCGGTAGTCCAGGAATTTCCTCTGGGAATACATCTGTAAATTCCTGTATTATAGGAATACTGTTCAAAGAAGCTGATTCATCCTTGGAGTTCGCATATCCCACTTGGATGGCGTAAACTTGACACCCCTTCCGTATGCATTTCATCAGTTGGTTGGCAATTATCGGGCGAACTTGCACTGGTTGCTTAATTCCTTGCATTTCTTTCCTGTTTCCTTGCTGATCTCTGTAGTAAATAATTTTAGTTTTGCAATCAACTAATGACCAGTGTTTTTCTAACCAGTCCATGCCGATTAGGATATCATAGGATCCGAGAGGGAGTACATTCAGATCAGCTGTCACTGGCTGGTCTGCTATGGTAAATGAGCAATCGTTGATTTTGGCTGTTACCCGTCGGTTGGCTCCGGTAGCTAGTTGCACTAGCCAAGGATTTTTAAATTTAACAGATTGTAAACTACAACGTTCCACTATATTTGGACTCACATAGCTTAACGTAGCCCCAGGGTCAATTAAAACAGATATGGTAAGGTTTGAAATTTTACCTTCGAACTCAACCATGGTTGGCTGGTATTCTGCCTGACGGTCTTCCAGAGCCGCGTTAATTCTTGGTAGACTGCGACCAACCTCGCCCACTGTTGAAGCTTCATGGATTTGGGATAATTTTTTAGTTCCTTTTCGCTGTGGACAGTTTTTAATGTAATGAGGTCCCCCACAACCCCAGCACTGCACTGGGGGTCTTGTTGTACCTTCACTGTCCAACCTAGGTTGTTGTTCACTGACCTTGGACTCATTTGTAGTTCTGAACTTAGATGCAGTTCTTGGTGCAAATCTGCTGCTTGCTCCTTTGCCATTTCCCTTACTGCCATTGTTGTGACTCCCTTTGTTGTTTCCCACTGTCTTGAATCCTCTGTTCTCATTCCATTTTCTGTTAGCAGTTTCCCCTTTCTGTTTACTTTGTTGATAACAAATTCTAGCTTTGCGGATTACTTCATCCATCGATTTTGGATTGTCAAACTCAATCCTCTCTCGCATATATGGTGGCAAACTGCTAACAAATTGTTGGACCTTTGCCTTTTCTTCCCTTATGTATGGCACGTAACGGAGTAAGGATGTAAAGCAAGTGATGAATTCGTCCATAGTCTGTTGTCCTAATCGCAAATCATGGAACTCCCTTGCCTTTTCATCATAGAAGCGTTTCATTAAATATCGCTCCTTAAAGAATCTCTGAAAATTATCTCATGTAATATTTTGCTCAGTGACCCCTTTTACTATCTTTACCTCCTCCCACCATAAGGTGGCCTTCCCTTGTAATTGAAAAATAGCCAGTCGTGCCTTAAGGTTGTTATCATACTCATAAAGCTGAAAATACTTGTTCATATTAATGATCCAGGCTTTAGCCGCTTCCTCTTCCCGTAGTCGAGCCATCTCATTCTTCAGCTCTTGCACCGTCTCCAAAATTGCTTGATTCGTAACTCTGGCTTCTTCCCCAAGTTGCACCCACAGTTTTGGGTTATTCTCTGGACCGGGTACACCCTGTCCCATTACAGGTCTTCGTGGTGGGTTATCTTCTCTCCTCATGTCTTCGTCTTCAAAATCTGAAGCCTGTACTTCATTCAACAACAGAAGGAAACATTCAAGAGTATTATCGGTAATGACCTTTTGTTAGTTAATTAATACAGTGTCCTTGTCTGTCATTGTTGTTCTACCCAGAGGCCATAGTGCTGTATCTGGGCTCTGATACCATATGTCACTACCCTTATACAGTAAAACAAAAAAAAATTTAATTACCTTGCACTCGACCTTCATATTTCATTTAACTATTATATTCTACGCGTTACTACAATATGTTATCAGTTCACATGTTAATGTTATTACAACATATTAAAGGCTCATATGTTAATATATATATGGTGACTTCATGTGTTCGCACTCATGGTAGCCATGAGCTGGCAGATTGGGGCATGTCACCTTGACATTCCCGCTACCACCTGGACTTTGTATTTAATGTTAGCCACTCGGATTGAATTTGCTCACCTTGATAACACTCCACTTGTTGTCCGGACGGGACAGCTGGTCTCTCCATGCACCTCCGCTGATACGGCTCTCGAATATTGAGTCAGGGGCAGCTGATGGTGTTAAATGCCTTAGCTCAGCCCGTAACCCCTCGGGATCATACCTTGGATGGACGCTCAGGATTTCGCTCTGGAAATCGACGGTGATAATCAACTGGTCTTGGTTCAAAAGGGATTTGACTAGGGTTTATTCTGGCATTTGCATGGTCATTGCGAGGCGGCGCCTCTCGACACTGGTTTCCTCTGCGATTATAGCATGGCACTCTTCAATCGGCTCTTTATTCGGTGTAACCATACCGCCAGCTTCCCTGGGTTGCGGTCCGCCATGGTCGAGGTCGATGTAGCTAGCTTTCTGTGTGAATTGGCCGAGTTTTCTCTCATTTGAAGGTAACTATGGTGTCCTCCCTTTTTAACTGTGGCGGAGCTTTCTTATTGTCTTTTTGTTTATTATAACATGTTTAATCGGATGTGCAATGTAAACTTGCCAGGATACCAAGTGCGAGGGTTTGGCGATGGAAGTTTCCAGGATTCCGGTTCCTCTGCATATTCCAGGTGAGTTACCCTAACCAACGGGTTGCAATTTCTTTTAACTTGGACTTGGTATGAATGTTGATTCTCTTCATGCCAGGAGTCTTACCATGCTCCATTATGGCTTGACCGAGTTATGACGCTCTTGGCAAGGAATTTCTGGTTATTGAGGGTTTTATTTTACCATGTCCAATTATGGGTAGTTTTCTTTAATCTAGGTCAGGGTTTGGTGACTGAACCTACTCGAGTCTTCTCGAGGGACCTGTGAATATTATTGTTGAACTTCCATTTATTTGTAATGAGGTGTAGCCAGTCGGCTTTACCATTATTTATACGATATTGAACAATGATTCGAGTTATGCCTGGTTCCAGTTTTGACTGAACTTAAAGGATTTATACTGTGTTATCATCTACATTTTGTATGTAGACTCTAACTCTTATATTTCAATGTCTATTAATGTTATATTTCTGAATTCACACAGTCTGTCTATGCTCTCCTGTAGTTATTCGTTTTGTTGTATGAATGCTTATGAGGGTTATACCCTGTTTAGCAGTTGCTGCCTTATGTTGCGAGAATGCTCTATTTCTTCCTTAGAAATGTACCTCTGTTTCTTATTTAGAATGTACTGGCCTTGCGGTCATGCATGTAATATCTGTAGTGATGATAAACGTTTTTATCTTCCGAGGTGTTGGTTCTTCCTATGGAATGCCTTCGGGTTTCTGGAGACTGTTATATATACATGTTTATATTGATGCCGCCTTTGTCCCTCAGCATTGCGCTTTTTATATATTCCTGTCAATGGTTTTATGGACAGAGTTCTATCAATAGCTCGTTGTTCAATGTATATTTACATGGTACTTGCATATGTATGGGTTGTTTATCTTTTGCCATGATTATCACAATTGGTTTTCCGTCTCGGTCGACTCCGCTATGCCCAGTCTCTTGTACCCTCGTGGTGTGAGTGTTGGGAGCGTTGAAAGTCCAGGAAACCCTTCGGTTTCATCCCTGGCAAAAATAGTTCTTTCTTTTATGTTACAATATGTTAGTTGCATATTACTAAATATTTTGCAATTCACTTTCTTGTATATTGTCTGGACCGAGTAACAGTATTTTACATTGGATTTGGACTATACTTATGCGGTTATGAAATGTACAGTGTAATTTTTCCTCTCTGTTTTATATTCAATAAGGTACTGGTTATTATCTTTTCTTAACCTTTGAATTTGTCTACTGGTTGGTATAAACTGAGGAATAAACTGGCAGTCTTAATCGTTAAAGGAAAAATAAATGAACTACCCTGTTCACCTTATTTTATTCTCCTATTTACAGTAGGCAATAACCCCTACAGATTTATAATAAAGTCTTATTTTACAGATAAACAATAAAGTCTTATTTTACAGATAACCAACAGTCTTTACAGAGAAAGAAAAGATTCCTACGTTAATGCTGTAATCATATTTCACTTACCTGTACTGTGCTTTCTTTAATTCTTTGTCCTTTTCCAAACTGGAGAAACTCATACAAAGCTTGTTATCCACCCAACCATGAGATCAGTCATTTTGACCTGATTCTCTCCCCCAAGCTCGCTTGCAGGCCACTGCCTTCCTCAAGATGATGCACGCTAACAGCAGTGCAGTATGATGCACAGCAGTGCTGGTACTATCTGATCCTCACCAGACATAGTACCATCCCTTCTTGCTTCTGTCTTTCTTTTCTTTTTCATGTCTGTTCCCCCCAACAGCCCAGGCCTTTTCCTCCTTTCCATTTCTATGGTAAGGAAAAGTGGTTAGGGTTGCCCTTGTTTGCTGGCAACTGTTTCTTTTAATTAAGCAAGAGGAAATAAATAACTTTTCCTCACAAAGTTACTTACAATATTACTTAATTCATAATTTTGAATAAATAACATTTCAATATTAATAAAGTAATAATTCCTGTTTTCACATTTACCTAGCATGGTAGCTTATAAAATTATTCATATAACTATTTGGTCATTACATATATCCTCCATATTGGCATCCCTTTCCTTCTTAGTGGGAATATTCTCTAATTCTTGGTTTGTCCCATTGTTTCAACTTCTTCTTCTAATATCTTTAAACTATTGTGGCTTGGTTGTCCGTCTTCATTAATTTTTTTTTTTGTACCTCTTTCCTCCTTTCCCTTTACCCCTGACCTTCGTAAAACCCTCAGGATCTTTGCTTGTAGTGTCTTTAGTCTTGCTCTCCAGCTTGTTGAATGGGAAATTCCTGTATAGGTTCTCATGTTCATGACACTTACGGCACATAAATGGGATGTTTCCACCGCCTGCACCCATTCCTCATCATACACCTCTAAAATGATTACATCCGGAAGTGCCCCGGATAAATCCATTTCCATACATATCCGGGCAAAGGAAGTGTATTTGCCTCTTAGAGTAGCATCTGTGATATTTATATAATGCCCTAGCTTGTTGCCGATAGCCTTTAGAGACTTCGACAACCAATAATCTAAAGGAAGGGAGTAGAGTCTTATCCATACCGGTACCGATGTGAAAGTTTCGTGTTCCGAGACAAAGTTCATCACCCATGGTCGCATGTAAAGGCCTGTAGAAGCACAAAAATAGGGTCCTCCCTCAAAAACTCTGTCTTTATCCTCTAAGCTTGTGAACACCACCATGAAAAAACCCTTGGACCCGAGGTGAATGTTCATTTCCCCCTTCGATTTCCAATGGTTCCTTAATCATGCTTGCAGAGCCTTCTCCATCAGCCAAATCCCCATAAATTTGCAGATAATCGCATATTCTCCCATGTGATCTCTATGCACCTGTAGCGCTAGGCCACTTAAAACGACCCAAGGAATAGAGGTCGACTTGGGTTTACAGACCCTTGTTTTACTCATAGGAGCAACTTTCTGGATGTTAACTCTGTCCTCTTCTCCTTACTAGCTTCCTCATGATTCTCTTCCTATACATGAGGTCTGATATTTTTTTATTTTTCTGTATTCATAGCCTCTATTGCCACCTCTATTGGTTTCTTCAAGCTATGCGATCCAATTCCCTTGCTTTTGTCCGCAACCACTTGACTATAGGAGGGAGATGAACTCCCTCCTCCACGCCCCGCCATTGTGACCAACGATAAGACCCTAACGCAAAACCCTAGTTCAGGTCGATCCTCCTGTGCTCCCCGACCTCCCAAGGGATTCAACTGGTGTTCGTTGTATTGATATAAATCTATATTGATAATTTAAAATCATAATTAATTGAAACTATAAAATTGTAATTATAATATAATTTAAATTAAATGTGGTTGTGTTAGCTATATTAATATAAATCTATGTGAATAGTTTAAATTGATAATTAATTTAAACAATAAAATTGTAGTTATAATTTTTTTATTAATTTAAATGATAATAATTTTATGAAATTAATTTGAGTCATGGAATATTTTGAATATTTTTTGAGCTTAGTCTTTCCATAAATATTATAAAATAGATAAATTTCTTGAGTCAAACTTATAATTAATAAAAATCTTTGATACACTATTTTTAAAAATAAATAGAAATAAAAATTAAAAAAAAAATAAATCACAAAATTGAATATAATAAAATGCTTTTACTCCTTCATAAAATTATAAACTTTTTTATAAGGTTTTATGATGATGATGATGGTTAACGTCCACCGAGGCCAAACATTGGTCTATCGGACCTAAAGAAACCAATTATTTATTTTGATAAGATTTTATTCCTATGCTCAAAAAGCTTGGAGAGAAGCCTCCCAAGCTCACTATAATTTTGACATTGTAAAAGGCTAGGAAGGTCAATATTGTAACAAAGATTGTGAAACTGAGATCTAATGTGGTTGTACGCGGGGCACTCTAAGAGGAAGTGGTTTTCATCCTCGATGTTCCTATTCTCACATATATGACAGATCCTTTCTATCCATGGCGTTTTAGGAACTGCCCATATAATATTAAAATATAATTTATTAAATAATAGTTTATTAAATAATGTTTGAGAAATAAATATATTTTTTTTAAACTTTATTATTTTAAATTTTTCATATATCAAAAAAAATTTAAATAGATTTCTTAATATTTAGAAAATAAATACAAAAATTTATTATAAATATAGGATTATATATATATTTTATAATATATATATATATATATACAAAAGAATCGTGAAAAAATAAATAACTCAAATGATAATTAGTAAATTTAATTTCCTTTAGCTCCCGTGTCCAGGAAGATACAAATTGACAATCCTAATGAGTTTATGAGAAATTTTTCGGCGAAAATCACATGAGTAACCATTTGTCGACCCCTTTCGAATCCTAATGAGTATTCAATCCTAACTCAAATTAAAAAACCAAAATATAATTTGTTTACTATGTCATAAGAATTTTATAATATAAAATTGTTGAAATTTATTTATTTAAAAAAATATCCATTCACTACATTTATTTAAATAAAATTGGATAAAATTCATAATTTATTAATATAATGATTACATTTTTTTTAATTTTTTATATAAGTAACTTAGAAAATATTACTTTCTATATTATAATTAAAATATATTTCTATTTCTTATTAGGTGTTGAGGTGACCTATTAAGTGTGTTGATGTGACCTTGGATGACAATTGCGCAGAGAGCTCTAATTTAAAATGCCTGGTTATCTCTTCGTTTATGAAGACTTTTCGGAAAGAAATGGGATTTAAGGTATTTTTTTTAATCAATTTTGTATAGAGATTTTTATTGAGTCAAAAGGTTTATTTTACAATTTAATATGAGTGACATATCTAAATATGTTATGTTTTTAAAAAATAATTTTGGTTAATATTAATTCAAGTAAAAATAAAAAATTAAGTAAATGTATAAATAAATAATTAAAAATAGTAGAGAAGCATATTTTACAACTAAATATAAAGGACATAAAAATAATAAAAATAATTTTGGTTAATGTTAACCAAAACAAAAAGCAAAAATTAGGGAATCATATAAATAAATAATTAAAAATAGTGGAGAGGCAAAATTTTACAATCAAATATAGGGACATGTGTAAGTTTGTCACAATCCTCAAAACATAAATAAAATAATTTTTTACTAATGTGCTATCTAAAACAACAAAAAAATAAAATTAAATAATCATATAAATAAAACAATTAATCACATCCTCAAAAAATAATAAAAATAATTTTTACTAATGTCAACTAAAACAACAAAAAAAATTAAAATTAAATAATCATATAAATAAACAATTGAAAATGGACTAGAGATTCATTTGAAATTCTTTTTATAATCCAGTATTTCACTTGTATTCTACTTGGTTCTTTGATATTTCACTTTCACTTTTCAAGTAATAAATAAAATATTTCCATTATCCATCTTAAATAAAAAATTTTATATAACTTTCAAAATAATATATATATATATATATATATATTATATATATATTATTGAATATTCTATATTAAACTAATATATTTCTATATCAACACTCTATTATTATGTGTGTATTAATGTTTGTATATTTTAATGCTAGAAAAGAAAAAATAATTAAAAATAAAATAATATAATTATTTGTCAATAAGGATTAAATGGTGTAACTCATTCCATTATAAATCTATAGTAACCGCATATTTTCTCAGCACCAGAAAATATTAAATTTCCACAGATCTGCCCTGGTCTCTAATATAAGCATGATGGCCGACGAGAATAGCAGGAAGCAACTTCTTTTTCTGCTCTTCCCATGGCTGGCGCTAGGCCACATAAATCCATTCGTAGAGCTCTCCAAGGCTCTCGCCATGAATGGCCATACCGTTTCCTTCCTCTCCACTCCCGTTAACATTGCCAGAATCAAGCGTTCCTTAACGACCCAGGACTGGCCAGGCCGGATCGATCTATTGGAAATGTCCTTACCGCCGACAGAAGGCCTGACTCCGGGCGCGGAATGCACCGCCGATGTCCCGAACGAAATGGCAGCTCCGCTCAAGAATGCCATGGACAGCATGGAGAAGCCGTTCCGAAGCCTTCTCGGGCAACTCTCGCCCGACTATGTCGTCCACGACTTCTCGCAATTTTGGATGCAGAGCGTCGCTGCTGAGATGGGCGTTCCGGCAGTTTTTTTCATAGTCTTCTCCCCAGCCACCTGCGCTCATGCCTTCCACCCAGCTAAATTGCGAAACCCAGGAATAACTGTTGAGGAGGTGGCTGCTCCGCCCTGTGGTTTCCCATCTTCTGCTATCTCGTTCAGCCTGTACGAAGCGCGGGGTGAATTGCCTGCTTACAGAGAAGTACCTGGGCAACTCTCTCCAGCGTTTCGGATGGCTAGATGCCTTGAAGGATGCCTGGCAGTGGCTGTGAAATCGTCGTTTGAAGACGAAGATAAGTATATTCGTTATTTCCAGGACATCACCAGTGTCCCGGTGCTTTCTGTCGGCCCACTTATGCCAGTCCTTCAGCCCGTTGCCACGGGCAGCAAGGGCTCGAATCTGATGGAATGGCTGGACAAGCAGAGGGAAGCGTCCGTCGTGTTTGTGTCGTTCGGCAGTGAGACGTTTCTGTCCAGAGAACAAGTCCGCGAGCTAGCGCTGGGGTTGGAAGCGAGCGGTCTGATGTTTCTGTGGTCTCTGCGTTCTCCAGAGGCCGACCCATTGGGGCTCCTTCCTGAGGGATTCCAGACTTGAACTCGGGACATGGGGATTATCACTGGGGAATGGGTGCCGCAGCTGCGGATCGTCTCGCACCCCGCAGTAGGCGGGTATCTGTGCCACGCCGGCTAGAGTTCCGCCATGGAGGCGCTGAGCTTTGGACTGCCCCTCATACTTGTGCCCATTAAGTTTGATCAATTTTTGAACGCGCGGCAAATAGCGGCAAAATTGAAAGCCGGGATTGAGATCAAAAGGGAAGACGATGGCTCTTTTCTAAAGGAAAATGTCTGCGAGACAGTGAGAATGGTTATGTGATATCCCTGTCATAAATAACCCTGCGTAAAAGTAATTCAAGATTACGAATCAGTTATTAACTGATTCTTGATATTTGTAAAACAGATTGAGGGAAATGAAGAGAGGGATCTTGGTAAAAAGGAAAACCGCTTGTCTGTCGATGGGGAGAGTGTGAAACTGAATATATGATATGATGATGGTCGTGCGTTCGATCGGTATCTTTGATGGAAGAGCATGAGACTGAATATTTTGAAGGTCGTGTGTTCGATTCAGACTGAGTATATAAAGATCGTTTGTTCTATCTGTATCTTTGTTGAGAGAGCATCAGACTGAAGCTCTTTGAAGGTCGTGTTGGATTGAGGCGCAACGCACCTACCACTTCATAACAATACTTCCAATCACGCTGAGCAAAGGGATCAAGAGGGCGTTCATCGAAAGATCTCTATAATAGTGAATCTGAGCGACGAGAGTGCTTTGGCAGTGAAAAGGGCCGTGGTTAATTCCTTCTACCCGGGCGATAACGTGATTTTTCTCCATGTTAAGCTGACCAACATTCTAAATGGGACCAATTGGAGTTCTATCGGTTTATCCATTAAGGACAACAACGACGAGTCAGTTCTTCCAGAGATCAATCTTTACTAAACACATAAATGTGGACGCAGATGTAAAGTTGAGTTGGGAACGCTTCTCCACGATGGGCGTGAACTCTCAAAGCCACTGCAGATCCGATTTGGCTTCCAAAGCAACAGTGATGGAGGCAAGGAGGTTGCCAAGGAAAAGAGAAGTAACTCTATTCTTTATAGAGAATAATCAGTTGTGTTTTATTAAACAGTTGGAAAATATCATGGGGTTGATTTCTGCAGTAAAGATTGATTGTTTATATGTTTTTCTTGGTAGAGAAAACATGAAAATGCATGCAGTTAAAGAATGAATATTCTTGGTAAAGAAAATGTTTTAATACATGTAAAAGATTGATTGTTTATATGTTTTTCTTGGTAGAGAAAACATGAAAATGCATGCAGTTAAAGAATGAATATTCTTGGTAAAGAAAATGTTTTAATACATGTAAAAGATTGATTGTTTATATGTTTTTCTTGGTAGAGAAAACATGAAAATGCATGCAGTTAAAGAATGAATATTCTTGGTAAAGAAAATGTTTTAATACATGTAAAAGATTGATTGTTTATATGTTTTTCTTGGTAGAGAAAACATGAAAATGCATGCAGTTAAAGAATGAATATTCTTGGTAAAGAAAATGTTTTAATACATGTAAAAGATTGATTGTTTATATGTTTTTCTTGGTAGAGAAAACATGATAATGCATGCAGTTAAAGAATGAATATTCTTAGTAAAGAAAATGTTTTAATGCATGTAAAAGATTGATTATTTTATATATTTTCTTAGTAAAGAAAATAGGTAGTTCCTCCTAGAAAGACTATATGTGAGCCTTGTGTGAGAAATGTTTGTCTCTTGTCATTTTCTTGGAATAAAATCCTTGCTAAATATAGCCAAAGTATCTTCTTGAGAAAAGAAGATGAGGCATATAAACGTCCTGAGGACATAGCATGAAAGGTGGCTAAGTTTTCTTGAATTAAAATATGTATTTTTATTTGATAAAAGTTTCTTGGAAAATATATATATGCTAATTGCATTATGATTCTAGTTAGTTTCTAAGTTTTAGTGAAATGATTATGCATTACATGCATGATAAAGATAGCTAAAGATGTGCTTCTAGGCACATAGATATTCATCTCTAACTTTCTTGAAGAAAGAGTATATTATATATATACATAAATATGGTTTCATTCTAGAAGAGTGTGCATACTTCATGTATGAAGATGAAAGATTTTATGAGGGTTTTCTTGAAAATAAAAATAGAGGTTCTTTCCTTTAAAGACACATTAGAATAGTGTTCATTCAAGAACCAAAATCCTTACTTGTTTTACGAAAAGAACTATGTACATTGAAGTAAAGTAATTGTGTTAGGAAAACACATGTTGCATAATGGTAGCTATTGTGACTTTGGAATTATGACTCTATGTGTGTACATAGAGAAAGTGATCATGTTAACTTTCTTGAAGACAATAATCTTTTGAAGAGATTGTCTTGCTAGATGAGTTGTGTTGATTTCTTGATCTTGGATGGATAAGTAAATCTTGTTTTTGTATCTTGATTTTTATGCATAGGGTTGGATATATTTAATAATTCCCTGAAAGGGAAGATAGAGAGATGAGGTTAAAATGACTTTCTTTAAGAAGAAGTATGTCATTTGTTGTATGAAATGATGGTAGTATTCTAGTGAAGGGAAAATGCGTTGCATATATTAAAAAAAGGCTATTATGATAAGCTAATGTATGCACAAAGAATAGTCATTGTGACATGGAGTTATGTTCTTTGTATGTTAGAGAGACTATGTTGAGTTCGAAAAATAACTATGTGAAAAGAACATATGTGCTTAAGCATAGAAATAATAGTTTATCACATGTATGAAGATGTAATGATTATGTTATACATGTTAGTAGAACTAAAGAGTTAGATCTCTTAAAGAGAATTATGCATTAATGTAAATAACCATTGTGGAGGTCAAACAATACTTACTAGAGTATATGTACTAGCTATATAGTATGTCATGCTTGCTCATGCATATGAGTAGAGGTTAAAGATCTCTTTTAGAGGTTGCTTATTGATTGATTAATATGATATCTAATCTTGTTGCCAAGCTTGTTGACAACTACATTGACAGGAAACGATGGCGGATGGCGCCAAAGGAAAGTCATGTTTAACCTTGTGGCAGGAAAAGGATTAATGGACCATGCAGATGAGTTTGCGTAGCAGAGTCGTACATTGCTAAAACAATCATGCCACAAGGGATGTTGTATGTGGCGGTATGTAAGTAAAGATTTCATGGAAACGGTATTAGCTTATAGCTAGTTATGTGGCAACTTAATGATAATTCATTGTATTGATTTTATGACAATGGTTAAGGGATGGAATCCCTTGTAAGCCATTGAGTGAGGGGTGAAAACCCTCACGAGCGTTTAATAATAAGATTAAACGTTTGCTGGTTTTCACCCTACGGAGTTTCCAGGGTATATTGGTGTTCAATGGTGTGATTGCCTTTTGTGTCAGATTGATGATGATTAATCCTTGATGTTGATGGTTCTTTATTTGATGGCATGATCATATTGTCCAAGTATGAGATTAATTAATATGTTTATGGAAATCATGAAATGGATGCAAGGATTCATGAGACAATCTATGTTATTACACTACCACAATGGTGGTTAATGGTTATGAAACTTACTGTCTTTTATGGCAATTTACTTGATGTACTAATGAATATTATAACTAATGGTTAATGATGAATTATGGAGTTGTGAATTAGATAATTACTTGTGGTAATTTGTATAAAAAATTCTAACTCCCTACTTTTACATGCGAGGTTACCGGAGTACGTTACAGGTTATGGTGGGGGAAGAGGAAAAACATTTGAGATTGAAGGCGGCAGAGGCCCGTGACATTCTAGTGGCCAATAATGGGCGCCAGCAGAGCTACATCGATGACTTTGTTCAACGGATCGAACAGTTACGAGGAAAGAAAAATATGGAAGTGGCCGAAAAGATTAGTTACTGAGATGTATTGATAACTGGGTAAGTGAGTTGTTTTTTTTAAATCAAAGTAAATTTGATAAGATTGGTCAATAATTTGGAGGAAGTACAAAATCAAATCCGCACAGGATTAAAATTCTCTGGTTTATTTAAAAAAAAAAAAATAATAATGTGAATTATATGTTAATTTGGGCCAGATCAAGATCAAATCTTTCTAATTATTTATCGAGAAACTTTTCTTTTAAACTCGAGAACTCAACCTGGCAAATGAGGGATGTGGCTGGAAAGCTTGACTGTTTTTGGAAGACCCTATCTTTTTCGAAATGTTGAGTGTTGGGTATTCTTTACATTCACAGGCGAAGATCCTATAACTTGTAATATAAAGATTTCTCTCCTACCTGAAATATCCAAGTAGAGGCTTGATGTTATTATAGTTGTACAACTACTCGTCATTGATCTTTTCTAAAAGAGAAATCTAAACCTTCTAGTGGAATTTTTTCTTCGTTGTCACCAGATGATTTTGAAGGCGAATGGCATAGGTTGCAGCTGTGAACTTAGTATTGCTGTAGGGTTCGTACGCAGTTACTAGTGGTTCTTTGAACTTTTCTTTTTGCTCCAGACTTTTCGGTTTCTCCAAAAATGTTCTTGCTGACAAAAGAAAATGATGCTGAAACAGAGAACCATTATTGATATTGTTATTAGTCCCCACCGTGCATTGCTGTAGGGTTCGTAGGCAGTTACTAGTGGTTCTTTGAACCTTTCTTTTTGCTCCGGACATTTTGGTTTCTCGACAAAAGAAAATGATGTTGAAACAGAGAACCATTATAGATATTGTTATTAATCGCTTCGGCAAGTATGGCCCTGATAATAATGGAAATGGAGTTGTTTTTAGTGTGATTTTTTAGATTTTCAGTCTTTGAATTTGCCGAAAAATTTGAGATGAAATCTTGATTTATGCTATCTAAACTCTTTTTTTCACTTTACATATAGATTGGACACACCCTGAAAAACTTCACCGGCAGTTCAATTGTGCAGAAATTACTTATCAAACTTGTGATTTCAATAAATTCTTGCCAAATTTTAGAGAAATTAGACCAGATAAGCCCACCAACAAAGCTTCCAAAAAAATTGGGGTGAAATCTTGATTTGTGTTATTTAAACTCGTTTTTCGACTGTATATATAGATTCGACAACCTGAAAATCTTTAGCGCATTTCAATTGTGCAGTAATTACTTATCAAACTTGCGATTTCAATAAATTCTTGTCAAATTTTAGAGAAATTAGACAGAAAAAACCCACTAACAAAACTTA
This sequence comes from Pinus taeda, assembly GCA_000404065.3. Classification (NCBI taxonomy): domain Eukaryota; kingdom Viridiplantae; phylum Streptophyta; class Pinopsida; order Pinales; family Pinaceae; genus Pinus; species Pinus taeda. The sequence goes on from APFE031638027.1 coordinate 60,891, forward strand.
AAAATCACCAAAAAACCAACTCGAAATTAGCTAAATTACTATTAGTTCAACCGATTATTATCTGGATGAGTAACAAATAAGCAAAGATTTTACTGTTAGTTCAGTTGATTATTTAGATGATTCACAAATAAGCAAAGTTTTTAATTTTTACTATTAGTTCAGTTGATTATTATCTCGATGATTCACAAATAAGCAACGTTTATATCTCAATGAGTCACAAATAAGCAAAGTTTTTAGGGCTTATCATCCGGAGAGATGTATATCTCAGTCTGTGAACAAACTTGAACGAGTGAATGAGGAAATTTGAACAAGTGGCAATGAAATTGCAAGTGGAGAGTGGGATGATGCAAGTGGCAAGTGAAGGCAACGCAACTTATAGGTTCAGAGCAACAGATTAATAAGCCGATCCAACCATTGATCCAATAGTAAAATCTAGCTTTTGGTTCATGTTCACAAGCTATTTGTAACTGTTGTTTATCCAGTAGAAATCGATCGACCTAGAGGCGTAAGAGGCAGAAGAATCATTTCTTCTTGTTCCGAAGCTAGTTATTGTTTATCCTGTAGAAGTCAACCCAGAAGCGTAAAAGGCAGAATCTAGTTGTTGTTCCTAAGCTAGTTATTGTTTACCTTGTAAAAGTCGACCTAGAAGCGTAAAAGGCAGAAGATAACATCTTTTCATATCGAGATGTAAAATAGCATATTCCCCGGTTTTAAAGCCAATTGTTGTTGCTCCACCAAAGTGGGGTTTTAAGCTGCTTTGCCCATGGCTGTAAGCTGCAAAAGTTACTGTGGTTGTAACCTGCAAAAGTTACTGTGCTGGAAGATGGGGTTTTAAGCTGCTTTGTCCATGGCTGCAACCTGCAAAAGTCGTTGTGCTGGAAGAAGCTTGCGGTGGCTTCACCACGCATCTCGGGTTTGAGTCTCTTTCCTTTCACTTGGGGTCTCAGTTGGGACACTGGGGGTTTGAATTTCCTTCCTTTCTTTCACTTGGGGTTTCACTTGCGGTTTTAAGTTTTAAGTTGTTTTATCCATGTCTACGACCTGCAAAAGGTTGCAAGAGTGGACTAACTGTAGACATGCTTCAATAGTGGACTAATTGCACAAAGATCTTGTCGAGACATTGTTGCTAAACAAAGAGATCTTATGCAAATTCAGTTTCATTTCTCAATATAGAGAATAAAAAATAATTATTAATATTAATTCATGACTAACAGAAAAATTATGTTCCTTATTTTTAGGTTGTTACATCTAATGTATTCTCCAATCCAACTATTATCTTCTAAACTAATTCATTCTCCACTCCGACTATTATTTTCTAAACTAATTCCAGTAAAAGTTTCAGTAAATGTATGGTAAATATATTGAAACAAAACTTGGTTTATTTTAATTAATGTACAATGCTCAACTATAACTTTTGATTTGTAATAACTGTGTCCTCTCCCATTCTAACAACCTGATATGCCTCTGAACATTGGCCTCATAAATATTCTACTATGAAAACGAGGATGTTGAGAACTTAACCATACATAAAATATGGGAGGGTAATTACCTTATTATTTTCCATGGAGATTTCTTATAGATGGTGACAAAAATGGCTAAGAATTTTGCAGAGCCCATATTTGTACATCTTAATTTTTCTATGCAAGGCCGAAAGCCTTTGAAGTACACATCTCTTGGTCGATTGGAAGAAAAATATGTGAATGAATCGAACCAATCGTCGATGTTTCCCGGCGGTATCCTCATGCACACAACAATTGAATCAACCAACACTACTGAACTGAATATTGACTCACAGTCATATCTAGTGTAGCAATTGCAATGAGACGGAGCAGTAGAGTGAAACCGTGCCCAAAACTTCGATGGGGTCCTTCACAATACTGACACGCTTCATGGGGTCTGCAAGCTTCATGGGATCCTTCACAATAGTGACAATCTTCATGGTCAGATGCTTGCAGTAAATGAAGACAACCTAGACAGTATGGCTCCTAGGCTCCTAGCTAAAGCTCTATGGGTCTGGATCCACAGATCAGTAAATAAAGATAACTGCCGGCTATAGGTCTAACAAACTCCCCTCGCTTTGATTTCCCAGGTTGCTCAAGCTGATTGAGGTGCTAAAGTTGGTGTAAGGATATGGAACTAGTTGCTTTCTATCTGTAGGATCTACTATCTTTAATGCAACTGAAACAAGAGTGCCATATGGAAATGAGTTTTTATCTAGAGTTCCATATCTTCGAGTTCGAGGATCATTTAGATCTGGCATTTGTTTTTTTGTTTCCATATCGAGTTCGATGATCCTTCAGATCTGGCCTTGGCCATTAACTGCTCAAAATTTCAAATTTCCTATATTAAGTGCAAAAATTTACAGTTCTGAAAACTTCAGATTAACTGCGTAAAATTAAAATTACAGTTTTGAAAACTTCAGATTAACTCACATTGTTTTCCATTGAATTTAACTACAATCCACTCTAAGAACATCAAAATAGAAGTAACCTCCAACAGAAACTGTTGGGGATTTTTCTGACAAAATCCCAAAAACAAACAATTCAAGCACACAGAGGCAATGCTCTGTTTTCTTTATTCCAGGATCCTTTTGTGCACAGGGAAGTTTTAAAAAAAAAAAAATTACTGAGAACAGAGTATTGCACCACCATAAAAGATTTCTATTCATTAAAACAAAAATCACTGATACATATTCATCCTCTTTCACTCAGAGAGATTCACCAAAACAAACACTCAGTAAAACCCCTATCTCTTTTACAAAATGATTTTTACACTGCTATGTAAAATCTTCATTCACTGCTATAAAAAAACTTTTACATTTACTGCTGTAAAAGAAATAAAAAGATCAACACATTGCTGTGTGAAAATTACGTATTCACCAAAACTTACATTACCCTTTTCATTGCTGTGTGAAAGACTTCATGGTTTTCACTGATACATGCTTCCCCTGTTTTTCTTACTCGCACTGCTTGTGGGTTTCATTTCCTAATGCAATTGACCAAAAAAAAAAAATTACGACATGTGTTTTACTTGTTCAGTAAAACAAAACTTACGCCTGTGAATTTTAAAATAATAAAATTAAAAACTTATATGTTATACCCATACCTCCCTAACATTAAAATTAAAATATTTTACCTACAACTATGACAAATTCATTAAATGCATTAATATTAAACCTGCTGTCAACCAAAATTTTATTTTACTTCACGCAATCTCCATGCCCTGCAAACCTGTATGCAGCTTTGACTTAATCGACGGTGGGTAGCCACTCTTTTAATCCAACAGTTCAGGGCAATATCAGGTGAGCCTTTTTAACCGAACTTTACCTCACGTAACATTTATTGGAGCCTCGTATGCAGCTTTGAACAATCAACGGTGGAGAGCGATGGAGTAGATCAGACGGCGGAGGAGAATATCGGGTGAGCATTTTTAACCGAGCTTTACCACCTGAGAAACTATCAGAGGGTGACGTTAGGCCTCTGCCACGCGTCAACACTAAATTTTCTTGGGTTGCCTATGTACGAAAACTGCCTTCACGCAAAGGCGGTCTAAGAAACTCACCAACGGTTTTATGGTTTTGCTGCAGTGGTTTTGAGCGTTGGTACGGCTGCGTTGAAATTACATTTTCAACGCTCCCCTTTAATTTCAATTGTTGGGCATTTGTTCATACCCAGACACTTCCTCAAAAATTCAAAGCTTTTCTGATCCAATGGCTTTGTCAAGATGTCTGCAACCTGTTCTTGAGTCCTGCAATGTTCTAGGACAAT
>APFE031638028.1:690-15297 GCA_000404065.3 Pinus taeda
TGGAGAAGACTTGAGTTTAACGTGGAAGCATATATTAGATTTTTGTCATTTTGCTGAGCTTCTTAGAGTTAAACATGAGGATGTTTGCATTATGTTATTCTATGATTCATTTCAAGGAAAATGCAAACAATGGATTGAAAGTTTTCCTGCCAAATCCATTAAGTCATTTGAAGACTTTTGGTGTATGTTTGTGGACGAATGGATAGATAGGTCATAAGTGTTGGCAAGTTCTCTTTCAGTTCAAGGTTTCAAACTATGGAATGATGATCATATTAATGAAGAAATAGGTCAAAATTTTTCTTTGTCCCTGTCCTCGTATCTTAAGTCCTTTGAGTGCAAGTCAGAAGATAAGATGAAATTTTTGGATGAAGTTGCTAAGGACATTGAGAAAGATATCGAAGGTCTAGAAGGTCAAATTCAGGCATATAGTTTTCATAATCATGATCATTATTTTCAGAAGCTTTCTGTGACAGAACACAAGGAAAGAATGTTGCTTCCTTTCTCTTTCACGTTTGAGGAACTGAATGTTGTTGTTGAAGATCAGTTTGCACAGTCAAAAAGTTACAAGAGAATTCAAACTAATCGTGTACTCTGGGATCCTATGGCTGATTACATGGAATAATTTTTCACTCCGGTGTTTCAGTTTACTTATAAAGATCAGAGACAATTCCAGTGGCAGCAGTCATCACAATATCATTGTAGCTCCGAACTCCGATGCAACCAAAGGACTCAAATGTCAGATAAGATAAATGATTGGCTACATTGGAAATTTCATATTGATTGAGCAGAAGGAAGTTGAAATTGTTAGGGTAGGTAGGTATAGGTAAATGCAAATAAGCTCAAGGTCAACTGAGCATTTTTCAGTAGAAGTAGTTTTCTTTCTCCTACAGTCATGCTTGTCAAGCAAATTTCAAAATGGATAAGGCACTGGATCTGCATGTTCTTAGTGTACCACAAGGGCACACTATCCCAAGTGGAGCCACTGTTATCACTGACAAATTTTGATGCTAAATGTCTGCAAATAAACACATAAACCCTTTTAGCAGTTTCGCAGCACAAAATGTTCAAGTGATTTCGTAGCACATAATTCATATTTTGTACTGGCTGCGCTACGAAATTGGGGATTTTTGAAATTTGTAATTCATCTGAGTTATGGCTACAGGCTTGCTTGCCTTCTAATGAGAGTTTAAAGCTTGCTAACCAGGATAAAAATCCTCAATCAATTCCACTGTCAATGACAGCTGAGGTTAATAGAAGGAGAGCTCACAGGTGTATAATAGAAGAAAGGTTTCCAGTTGGAAAGTGAAGTCTCTGCCTTAAATAAAAAATATATGGTCTATGTTGAAGAACTGGAGAAATGATACAATTGTTATTCTTGCGGATGAGATGGGCCTTGGAAAAACTGTGCAATCTGTGTCAATGCTTGGGTTTTTACAGAATGTGCAGCAGATACACGGTCCTTTCCTTGTAGTTGTACCCTTGTCAACATTAACAAACTGGGCAAAAGAATTCCGCAAATGGCTGTCTGACATGAATGTTGTTGTTTATGTTGGCAATCGTGCAAGTAGAGAGGTTTTCTAGGAGTATGAATTTTATACCAACAAGAAGACTGGCCGACTTATTAAGTTAAACACATTATTGACCACATATGAGGTTGTGTTGAAAGACAGGGCCATTCTCTCAAAGATCAAGTGGAATTATCTCATGGTTGATGAAACACACCGATTGAAGAACAGTGAAGCCTCACTCTACACTGCTCTCTGTGAATTCAGTACCAAAAATAAGTTGTTGATTACTGGGACACCTTTGCAGAATAGTGTTGAAGAACTGTGGACTCTATTGCATTTTCTTGATCAGGACAAGTTCAGGAATAAGGACGATTTTGTGGAGAAATACAAGAACTTGAACTCAATCAACGAGAATGTGCTTGCTAATCTACACAAAGAGCTTTGGCCTCATCTGCTCCGAAGAGTCATCAAATATGTTGAGAAATCTTTGCCGCCAAAGATAGAACGCATTTTAAGAGTTCAGATGTCTCCTCTTCAGAAACAGTACTACAAATGGATTTTGAAGCGGGACTTTCATGATTTGAATAAGGGAGTGTGTGGAAACCAGGTGTCACTATTAAACGTTGTTGTCGAATTGAAGAAATGTTGTAACCATCCATTCCTATCCGAGAGTGCGGATTATGGCTATGGTGGGGATGCCAATATGAATGATAGCAGCAAAGTTCAACGTATCATTTTGAGCAAGTGGCAATCAGAAGACAGCAAAGAGGCACACGAGGCATATGCTGGAATCATCAGAAAATAAGTCGGTTTGGATAGTTTAGCATCCGGGTCTGGTGATGCAACACGTTTCAAGTTTCATAAAGGATTTTGGGATGAAGTGGCCAATAAATTGAACAAGAAGACGCGGGGATGACAACAGCAGCTCTGGTGAAGAATTTAAAGGAAAGTGTAAGCACCTTTTGAATATAAAGGATGGGTACGAAAAAGAGAGTTTTGAATATGAAGCTTCCCGGGATGTCTCTTTAGGGCAGTTTTCCAACTGGCTTTGAGTATTGTGGAAGAATGATAGGTTTGGATCTCTCGGACAACAATCTATCCGGGAACATACCTTTAAATCTTTCAGGATGGCTACCCTATCTAACTTCATTAGATCTCTCCCAGAACAATTTTAGTGGTCCACTTCTAGCACAGCTTGCTAATTGCACATATTTGAGAATAATTCATCTGCAGGAGAATCGGTTGTCTGGTCAAATTCCCTGGGAATTAACCCGACTGGATCGTCTCAAGGATTTCAATGTACGAAGTAATCTATTGTCAGGGAAAATTCCTGCCTTTAACCACACGTTCGATGCATCTGATTTTGAGAATAATACTGCTCTTTGTGGTCACCCACTGAAGTCCTGCAGTGACACGATTGCAAAGAAATCAAACCCACTTGTTATCGTAGGTGGATCGGCCTCTGGTGTTGCAGTCGTATGTTTGATTGGAATTGCTGTGTGGTGGATTTTCTTGCGGTCAGTACCAAAACAATTGGTGGATACAGATGAACACAAATGGGCCAAGCAGATAAAGAGTCAGTGATCCATTCAGGTTTCCATGTTTGAGAAACCCATTTCTAATATCAGACTTGCCGATCTTATGGCGGCCACAAATGACTTTAGCAAAGACAACATCATAGGATCAGGAAGAACAGGCACTATGTATAAGGCAACACTGCAGGATGGTTCTTTACTGGCAATCAAAAGGTTGCAGTCTTTTGCATAGACAGAAAAGTAGTTTAAGTCTGAGATGAATATTCTAGGGCATTTACATCATCGGAATCTAGTCCCACTTCTTGACTACTGTGTTGCCAAAAATGAGAAGCTTTTAGTTTACAGACACATGGCTAATGGATCACTGTATGAGCAATTACATGATCATGAAATAGAGGATTGGCCTGGCTTCACCACAGCTGCAACCCCCGAATTATTCACCGGAATGTAAGTTCAAACTGCATTTTATTGGATGAAAATCATGAGGCAAAGATAACAGATTTTGGGTTGGCTCGATTGATGAATCCTGTCGATACTCATCTTAGTACTTTTATCAATGGCGATTTTGGCGACTTGGGTTATGTAGCACCAGAATACATGAGGACCTTGGTTGCTACATTGAAAGGGGATGTTTATAGTTTTGGAGTAGTGCTTCTAGAGTTGGTTATCAGAGAGAAACCTATTGAAGTTACAGATGTACAGGAAGAACTTATTGAATCCATGAAGAAAATGAAGGAACTTCAATTTCGTAAAAGGAGATTTTGTTGGTGAAGCATATTCTCTGAACTACAGTATCTGGTGTTTGATTTAAATGGCTGCTGCCCTTGTTTTACTTCTCCGAAGATTCTTTCAGCTTGATGATTTTGAAGTCACGGCTGTATTGACTTGAGAAGAGAAAGTTGTGACTGGATTTTGGAATGTGTGTGTGAGGTTTTTGGAATGTTGCAAAGTTAAAACGGTTATTCTTTGGCGAATGTATGCCTGCTCCTTTTTTTTCTTTTAGGGCAATGAAATTGAAGATAAGGTATACAAACAGAGTAGAGTCTTGGCTATAGAGGATGAACCACAAACTGAACATGAGAAAGCTATTGAACAAGATAATCAAACTTGTAATCAGCTTCCTGTTGAAGTGTGCCTCTGCTAAATGTTTCAAGTACAGATCAGAATTTTCAGAAAGTGGAAGACTGTGTTTTTTTAATTTACACAGCAGTTTCGTAGCGCGCTACGAAACTGCTGTAGGTAATGATTTTAAACGCAGAACAGAGAGTTTGAGTTTGTTATCATGAGCGGGAAGTTATGTTTGAAAAGAGAAACACATGTCCATCAATCCCGCCTACAGCACATCAGCAACATGGCAGCGGTACATACCAGGGTTATTAAAGGCTTCAAACATGATGTTATATATTCGAGCAGATTGAGGAAAGCAGGGACCGTGAAAACAGAGGATCTATCTTCATCAAAGGTTGAGTCAGCAGCACAGTTGGAATCCAAGGCAACCAGTTCAGTGAATGTTCCTTCAGATACATTTCAGCCACTACAAGAAAAGCACAGGTGTCAAAGACCAGGAGAAAATCATGCATACGAGGAGATGGAAGTAGAGTTCGAATAGGAATAGGACTCTATGTATTTAAAGCATAATACCTCTGTATTTAATAAGTTTGTTTAAATATAGATAAGGTAGTTAAGGATAGGTTTTCGAGATCCCCTCATGCTGGAGGAGGAGTCTCAAGTAGCTTATGTTTTGTTTTCCTATATATAGGAAAAACTCTGATGTAAAAGAGGTTGGAGATTTTTATCAAAAAAGACAGAGTTTTCATATTGGTTTATGTAAAGTTTTTTCACAGTAATAGAAAGCATATTGTTTCTTCCCAAGATTCATCTTGTGTCTCAAATGTTCAGAATGTATGTGGTTTTGGTTTTATTCATCTTATTTTATAGTTCAATAAACATGCAATCACTCTGAATTCATCATTGATGCTCAGACTTCCTGTGTATGTTCTATTGAGTTGATGTCCTTCTTGGTAGATGTTTTGAACAGTGAGACATTATATGCCTTGGTTTCCATGATTCAGTAACTACTTATATACTGTAGGAATGTATGACTCCACGAGCCCAATGGGAGAAGCCTAATCTTGTTGTTCCAACCAGCTTAAACTTTATCCACTGTTCAAAAAGTTAGCCATCTTTTTGCCCTTAAATGCATATCAAAATCTGTGAGAGAGCCCTCTCTGACTAAGGAGGCTAAACCTTAGTCTAAAGCCTGGTTTGAAACAGTTGCATGAGATCTCACTAAGTAGCAGCCTTTAGTGCATGGTTTTGTGACAACACCACCTATGCCATCACTGTATTTCAATATGGCCAGTACAATCAAGTTGCCTATGTTCAAAGGATTGGGAAATGAATATCCAGACCAATTTTAGTTCATGGTAAGAACCGTATGGGAAGCGCAAGGAGTTGTAGATGAAAATATAGAGAAAGTCACACTTGTTAAAGCTCTGCAGGATCGTGCGCTGGCCTAGTATATTAAGCATTCTAATGACAATCTGAATGTGGGAATCACAAATATCCAAATTGTGCTAAACATGGAATTTAGCAGGTCACAGTCAGAAGCGTAGTCGATCATTGGGTTCAAACAGATCACAATGCTAATAGGTGAGACTTCTTGGGAGCTGGATTAGAGGCTGAAGTGTACGATTCATGAAGCTAATATGAATTTGACGTATGGACAACACTATGAATGGTTTGTAGCATTGCTAATGCCACATTTGAGGAGTGCGTTGTCGCAATAGAAGTTAACGATTCAAGCAGAGGCCTTAGAGATCATGATGAGGCTTCATGAGACCGCAATGCAAGAACCTAACTTGGGAGTTGAGCGGATCCATGCGTGGTTGAAAAACTTATGCCTTGAGTTGCAGAATTCGAAACAGGACAAGGACCACTGCCCGGTGTTCATAAATTAACTTGCAGGAGGAGGACCGATGCCACTAAGACCAGAAGCACAAGCAGGACCTAGTGCGGTGCCTTCTTTGTGGTGTGTGATTTTCCAAATAGGTGGAAATCATGCTACGGACAACTACCATTTGTTACAAAAGTACACACGAAATTCGCAATAGTTGTTCTATAATTTTTGTAGGTTGGTGCGACACGACGAGTGCACTTGTATAAGATATGAGCTGATGGGGGAATAGAACTCCCACCTATAGAGTTCAAGTTGAAACACAACCCCTAGACTAGAATGCAGGAGTGGCGTGAGTAGGATTTCAGGGGCGCGGACGGGGTTGAACTAGGGGAGGACATAAAAGAGGTCATAGACAGCTGATATGCTACAATTACGGAAGGCCAGGATATTATGCCCATGACTGTACAAACCCAATGCGTCCATCGTGTCTCTATCGTACCTTGTTTGATCATGAGACAGAATATTGTCCTACACTGATAGCTAGGATATGCGACAAGGGAGTCCTACCACTTTCCCTGACTCAGAACCTTCAGATAACGAGGTCTAAGCCACATGAGGAAGATCCAAATGTGAACATTGTGCCCCAAAGTGGTATTGCAACGGGAGATAACAAAGGAAAAGAACCAGAGGATAGCACTTGGGTTCGCAAAGCTTCGGTGAAAGAAGTGGAGTTTGATTTGGAGCACACTCAAGAAAACTTTATGGAAGCTAAGAACAGCTTCGTTGATGCCTCCACTTCAGGAAGCAAAGATAGACCAGAGATGGACTCATCTATGCTTACGACGTTCCTAGAAAGATGCATGAAGTTACTATACAATAGTAAGGCTATAAAAGGATTGCGGGAACTCATTAACGGATGCATTGGGACCACACCAAGAGAATAGCACGTAGTCCAGAAGATTGGAAAGCATAAGACGAGGACATGGAGACAAATGAGGTTAACTGTGCAAATTGGAGAATATGAGATGGACCAAGTAACTCTAGATTTACGATCAGATGTGAATGTTTTACTGAAGCAGACACGGGAATCCATGGGGAAGCCTACGCTGCAGTGCTCTCCTATTCAGCTGCGAATGGTGAACCAATAGAAGATTACACCCATGGGGAGATTTCAGGGAATTACTATAGATATCGAAGGAGGAAGTGCACTAGCAGATATCAATCCCTACCCCACACTCTTAGTAATTGATTGGGCCATTGAAATGAATGGGGTGATTAATCTGAAGAAGTGAAAGATGATTTTTGAGAAGAAGTCTATGTGCATAGTTATACCCTTGGACCCTGCTGAAGGATCACGCTATACAGAGCCAGTGCATGACTATGAAAGTGACGATGATTTGGACTACATCTACAAGATAACCACGTGAGAACAAGATTCGGTAAATCCCACCACGGACAGACGAATCTCATGGCAGCGCGAAAGATCCTATACGTCAGATTCTGATGAGGAGATAGAGTGATGGCAAAACCGGTTACACGAGGTAACCATGCTTAACTATAATATGATGACAAGATCACTATGTTTCATATCGACAGAAGTGAGAGATCTAGCTACCTATGATGGGTTAAGTGAGGTAGATACCTTCTTGGATAAATTTGAAAGGGAGGTTCTGGAAAAGCAATGTTTCCAGGCCTTGAATTGGGTACTGAGCACTACACCTGCGAGGTGGTGGGGTACACACAAAGGTAGCTTTCATGACTGCTACGAGTGTTGGAGGATGATTGCATACACATGGTTTGGGAAGCCCAGAGTGTGATTGATAGATAAATGCAATGGGCAAGATGATCTACACACACATCTAGCCAGGTGGATGTAGGCATATGGAAAACAACCTACATGGATGCGCATGAACTCCGCGTTGTGAGGTATGGTCAATAAGCATGTGTTGGGCGGATAGATGTGCAGTTGGCTCTTAAGGTTGAATAGACAGTATGTGGGAAGAACAATCGCGCAGAAGGTTAACCATGCAGAATAATATGACAAGGTTTGCAATGCGCTGAACAAGGTATGCAACACATAGGGAAGTGATTGGGACCTGTGTGTACCTAGACAGATGCCTTTTCGGCTAGTAAATGGTGTATAAATAATAATGCCTATGGATTCTATTATGTATAGTCTGCGCACAGTACCACTCACAGTGGTAAAGGACCGCAGAGCCCTGGAAGAAAGGCTCACATAGTTGGAAGAGATCAAAGAAGAATGGTTTAGATTTGATGAAGAGATCTAGCAGGGTGATCTTAGGCTCCAAGAACTCATGAATGAAAGAGTTCAGTTGAGGGAGAAAAGTGCCATGGTAGAAGCAAAAGTCAAGAAGCTTGAGCAAGGAATTAAGAAGTACTCTCTTGATAAAAAGACTGTGGTGATAGAATAGGATGAGCTTGATTACGTTTATAGACTTGGGGACTACAGCCAAGATTTTACCTGTCTGATGCATTGGGTTGGACTGTATGTTAGTAAGGAAATCACAGACGATGGCATGGTGCAGTTGGTGAAGTTAAATGGAAAACTCTTCCCACGAAAAGTAAATGGTAGTCGGTTGAAGCCATATACAGGTGGTCTGGCCACCTGACTAACCACAACAAGCATAGTATTAGTGCTCTAGGTAGTAGAAAGGAGGCACAGGACTATAAACTACTTTGTTCGAGAGCCACGTGTTTACAGGACTGCTCGTAGGAGCGAAGCGTCACAAGGTCTATGACTATGCAAGGGTAGTTGCACTGTCACACGGGTTGGCTGGAAAGTGACCGTTATAGTCACTACTCACAATGTGATACTTGGTTTGAGACCAAAAGGAGCGGGCGGCAGGCATTCAAGGAAAACTTTATGGGCTAGATTTGGGAAAATCTGCCACCCAGGGAGCATTAATGGATCGAATTTGAAGTGAACAGTCGAATTCAAATTCAAAAGGTGCTATAAATTGCAAAGGACTACCCAACAAACAACACTTTGCCATTTGAGTATTGAGTTGTTGTGTGCCTAGAGATTTATGAACCCATACATGTTTGACCTTTTGAAGTCACGTGGTTTGAGCACTTACCTAAGTAGTTGAGATATTTGTGGAACAACAATATTGTAGTGTTGGAAGAAGCCAAGGATATTAGAGAAATGACCGCGGAAGAGGCCATGTAGGCTATGAAAATAAGAGATGCCCGAGAAAGCACTGGGATGGTCATGGAAATCCCTAAATCACATGCACACCGAGACACAAGAAAGACAAGTAGCCTATGGTTCCGATGAGCATGACCCCTAGAAATCTGTTGAGAACTGAAATGACCATGGAATAAAAAGGGAAGGTGTTTTATTTGGAAGCCAATGAGGAGGAGGAAGACCTTTGTGGAAATCCTAGTAGAAGAGGAGGATGACCAAGAAATGGAGGAAGAAACTCAGGGTGTGACCCTCTAACTAGGTTTCCCACGTATGTTCCTCCGTGGAAAGGGAAAGCATAGGTCCCCAAGGAACTAGATGAGAGAAAGAGCTCTCTGCAAACTCTGCTGCTCCTCGATGACATCATTTTTGAAGGATGACACTTGGGATGGGTGTTGGTTCTAAAATTTGAAGACTGGGATCTCGTGGACCATGTGAAATTCCCACATTTGGAAACCACACAGCTAATGGAACCGAAGAAAAATACAGTGGTGGGAGTCACAAAGTTGGAGCCACACAAGTGGTTGTGAGGAGTAAAGAAAGAAGGGTTGTTAAACCTACTCTGGGTGCTACATTATCATCGTGCTCTTGTGAGAATCATTGTCATCAGGCAGCTACCCTACCTGGTGCATGATGGGTGTTTGTGGCTAGAGGAGCCCATCCCCATCAAGAACCATCTAATCCATACAATTACCCAACTCCCTTGCAAGGGGGAGGACCCAGCGGATATTTTAGAGGGTAAGAGTAATGATTTGGACATCGCGGAGGTCATGAAGTAAAAAATCAAGCTAGAGAAGAAGAAGAGAGGGTACTCGATCTCCAATATCATCAATGATGTGGTCAAAGTCATGATGCAGATACTCACTGGGAGGGTTATGCAGAATTGCTGCATGGATGAGGTGCCTGTGCTGGTGGTTGCACTTGCTGTGTAGTGTGTAGATGGGGTCCAGTTTAACACGGTAGATTACTTGTGTGGGGAGTTCTTAGAAATTTATCGTGAGACACAGGAATAGGGGAAGACATTCCACTATGCATGGCTTCTTCTATCCATAGTGTTGGTGGCTTGGGAACTGCCTAAGGACAACCAGTTCCTCACAATTACACAAGACCTTATGGAGGTAGCAAAGTACGCTTCACTGAGGGCAACTAAATATGTGCAGAGGATGAGAGACAACAAGATATTCTGGGTGTTCAGGGAGATGAACATCAGAATGGGGATTAACCACAAGCTATGGTTATCACCCACTATCTACAATAGTCTGGAGAGTTTCACGGAGTTCAAGGCAGACTTGCATCATGTATATATCCGGGTGCGCAAGGACCACGTGAATAAATGGAACGAGCTCCCTTACATTGCCATGGACGATGTCATACTTGTCATGCTTGAGTATTGGCCACCAGAGAGGCGAGCTCCAGCCAACTCCATAGTGGAAGTAGAGAAGTTTGCCGCATAGAAGAAGAAGGAGGAGGCAAAACTGCAGATGGCATAGCTGGCAGAGAAGAGAAGGAATGAAGCAGTAGAGACCAAGGCACAGGAGGCGTGGGATGCTACGAAGGCTGCAGTAGAACAAAAAAGGGCATAAGGAAAGGATAACGAGGGCCAGAAGTCGCCTTCATAGTAACAGGAGACAAAAATAGAAGAAGGTAGCGTGAACCCATAGACAACGTCCACGCAGTTGAAGCAACAACGTCTGAAAGAGAAAGTGTGGCCACAAAAGAAGTCAAAAGCCTCCAAGACTTCTTTCGACCCGATAACCCTTGCTGAGTGGGATCTCCATGACATAGGGGAGATGGTGTGGAACATCATTGAAGAGGCACTCCAATAGTTCGTGGAGGAAAATCAGATATTGTTGGGGTCCCTAAGGGTACGGATACAGGAGTTGCAGGTGCGCACTCCTCAAGCTGGCATTCTATCGACCAGCCTCATAGTAGGCATGACCACAACTGAGGAAATGTTGTGCACCCACATAACCAACACTATAGTGCTTCCAGAAGGGGCACTAGTTACATACAACGAGGCCAACATACCTATGGCTAGTTCACTGAAGGGAGTTGGGATAAACATGGTTGCACTCCCTTGGGAGACGCTCTATGTTTTGCAGGATGAAGTAACTGCAGAACTGTGGGCCAGGGAGAGTCACACCCTCTAGGTGATGTGCGAGCAACAAATTAATATTGAACAACTGAGCCTACATCGTGAGGAGGTTGTGACATAGAATAGGTAGCTAGTGCAGGTTGTTGAAGAAGCCTGTTAGATGGTCCATGAGTTGGCCATCACATCAAAGGCACCAACAAAGGTGTGCATCCGGAGAATAGCAATAGGGGTGCGCAAGGCGAAATAACAGATTGTTAAGGTCTAGTTAGAGCTGAACCTATAGATAACTAAGCTACAATTAAAGGCGCAACCTTCAACTCTGCCAGAGGTGAAAGAGAAGCGCACCAATGCCATTACAACAGGAATAGCGGAGATCAATAATGCAGTGAAGGACTACACCAAACGTTTTGAAGATTCGCTTAAGATCCTCACCACTCTATAGGAGGACCTGAACATACAATGCCTAGAAACAGAGGTGCATGAGCTAGAGCAATAGTATGACGAAATAAAAAGGACCACATAGATTGTGGCCCTTACATAGAGGCTCAAGGAGAAGGAAAAAGTGCTCAAGGAGAAGGTAGACACCCTGTGACATAAGGAAGCTATCTTGAAGGGCGTGTATAACCATGGATTGATGATGCATTTGTCATTACAACTTCGATTGAAGCCAAGATCGTACACATGCAGGGAATGCAGGAATAGGTGCATGGCAGTAGTTCAACTACAACAGTCTCTAAACAATGCATCCAGGAATTACACCAGGCAGTTGCTTAGTGTGTTGTTGATCATGTCGTGATCCAGAGAGAGTTGGGTGGTCTTCACGTGAGGATCTATATAATGACAGAGTGACTCATGGGCAAGTCATGTTTTTTGTGCTGTGAGACTATTGGGCGTGGGATCCCCCAAGGATATTTTTTGGGCTAAAGCCCAGGGTTTTTGCCAAAAGATGTAAATCTGATGTACAGACTCCGCATTTTGTGGGCGCGGAGCATGCAGTTCAAAGTGAGTCATATGATTTTATGCCCTCATCTTTGTAATGTAATGTCAGCTTTAGAGATCCACCTATGGTTCGCAGACCATGAGATTGTATAAATAGAGTGAGGATCTTAGTTGTAAAACAATCGAAGAAGTAGTGATCTAAGGATGAAGAATTTAGTGTTATATGAAGTGTAGAGTCGAGTCTTTGGGTCGTAGAGTAGGAGAAGGCTCTGTAGCTAAGTGTGCAGAGGCGTAGAAGTCCGTTGCTGAGTGCGAAGATCCCTGCAGCTGAGTATGCAAGGTGAGTTGAGTCTGTAGTTGTTGAAGCTATAATAAAGAGAAGTTTTCATATCATTTTTGTGTAGTTATTTCCTTCTTTCTGCATTGAATATATTGGGTATAAATTGCATTTCTACTATTTATATGGTGCATGAACATACATGATTATGTTGATTAAGGGGCTGTAAGATAAAGTCTTTGTTTACACGAAGTTAAGTAACCTTTGTAAGAAGATAAGCAAGATACACAGTGTAACTTGCGGAGATAGCACAAATCTCTGCCCTAGCAATGTGAAAGCACCTTGGTCCCTAGTTAAGGGCTGCGCGAAAGTGATTATAACAAATTTTGGAAGTTTCATAGGTTAAGATAGTGCGAAAAGTGACCTGCACGAAGATATTCATTGTTGGACTAAATCGACCCCTTAGACATCTCAAGGGTGTGAAAACATAGTTCTAGCACCCCCCCCATACTGCTTTGGGTAAGACTTCAAACCACACACTGTGGGTTGATGCAGAAAGGGCCAGTAGTGTAGGGATTTGTTTGGCTAACTAACTCCGAACCTGGGTCAGGCCCCAACAAGACAACAAGGATAGTGATGGATTTGTGATGGCATTCCAAGTTTGGTTCGATTGTGTTTGGAGCACCAGTTTTGGCGTGATCACAGGTTGATGAGGGTATAGGTGAGTTAACCTTTGAATTCCCTTGGTTGTTCTATGGTATCCCACATTCATGATTGGAATATGGAAAGGAGTGACTCGCTGAAATAAATATTTGGTTCAACGATGTCTATGGGTGAGTGGTATGTGGAAGTGTCAAACTTGCTTAGATTTTCCTATGATTAATGAAATCTAAGTTCTCTAACCTTTTCACTTGTTTATATGTGGATTTGATGACTATCATATCTATGATATTTACATGGTTTAATTCCCATCATAAGCCTGATTATATCACTGGTTCATGTCATGGTTATCTCATGTTTTTACATGTCAATCAATGGATCATTTATATATGAACTAATATATAATAATGCAACAAATGACATGAGGGAAAAATGGTTCATAGCGATTCTCATATAAGTGTGAGACCCCTATGCTCAGATTTGTTATTTACAATTGAAGATTGAATATTTACTAAGTGTTTGACAACATTCCTTTCATGGTTATGCTTGGTTAGGTCAATCCATTCATCAATTGTTCATCTTAAAGGTTTTCCCTTGATGTCATTTAATGCCTTGGAAAGTCTCATCAAGTTGTATTCATTGGTATGGAGACTAGCCCTGAAAAAGTGGCTTAAATCTTGCAGTCTCTCGTACAAAAATGGCTTAAAAAGATTGGAGTCTCTCGCTTGCAGTCATTGTGGGAGAGACTATAGGGTTCTAGTCACATGAATTCCTTGTCATGTGAGAAATTGTTGGTTTAAATCATTGAAATTCTAGGTTACGGTTGGGCACCTCATGTGGTGGATTAGATCCAAAATTGTTGGTTTAAATCATTGAAATGCAAGGTTAACTGAGAGGTTGGGTACCTCGAGAGGTGGATTAGCTCCTGGGGGTCCTGAAGCACCTAAGGGAAGTCTGTAAGGTCTTGTTTTCTTCACTCCATCTCCTTAATGTTACCTAGGAGGCTTAGCCTTATCATAGTGACCCTCAGCTCATGTTTACTATGGGAAGGCCACTAAAATTGAGTAAATGCGGGCGGAGGTGTTACAAGTCTAATGTTTCTTCCATGTAGTGGAGTTCTTAACTAAATGTTGATTAAGGAGGGAGTCTCCCAAAATAGTGAGAGATGTTACCTATATTTGTTTTTGGATAACTAAATCCCTAGTAGAGGGCATAAGCTTTGTCTTTGCTTAGTTGTCACACATGGCACCATGAATACTCTCAAAATTTAGCTTGCACGAAAAATATACAACTTTAACTTCCAAAATACTAAGGAATAATGTGAGGTAATCATTTTGATGTGTATTCATGTTTACTAGTATTACAATGATAGACGTGTCTATTTTGGAATAGGGTTTCCAAAATTTTTATTTAATTATTAATAATTATTAGGTGGCTGATAGGGATTTTAACCCCAGTAAATATTTTATAATATTTATAGTAGTATACA
>APFE031638028.1:17261-42207 GCA_000404065.3 Pinus taeda
ATATTATCATATATTATATATCAAGTTTAAAATAATTATGTATATCTGGAAAAAAAAATAAGTTTTTACCTTAAAATGCTTATTTCGTCCTATGTATACTCTATATAGCAGTAAAAAATACTATTAAGTTTTCACGTGAAGAAATTTGACCCCTCTCTACTCATGTTAGATATGAACTTAAGATGGATCTATGATTTTATAAATTTAAAATAAGCTTCTAATTCATTTATTTTGAACTAAATTTTGGCAATGTGAGAATTATCATGAGGTAATTTTTTAAATGTTTTTTTATGTCTAGGAATGTAAACACCATCACAGTTTCTAAAACAATCTTAGTAGTAGTCATAAATGCAAGATTGCGATTTATCGTAAAAGTAGGTATGCCCTTATATTTAAATCAATTAATTAAAAAAATGTCTTAGGTTCTTAGACAAGTGTTATTTATAAGTCATGACATTGTAAAAATGTCAATTAATAAAAAATCCCAAACAATCTTATCTAACAAAAGTACAAATATTTAGAGAGAGACTACAAACATGAGAAAAAAAAGAAAGATTTTGTAGCTATATGTAGATTTCACACTGGAACTCATTGATAATGTGGTCCTTCATAACTATTTAATACCAATCGACTTTCCTTGAAGAAATAAGAGAAATCATATTTGGACATTTATTTTTGAATCTTAAACATATTAATTTACACTCTTCATTAACACATAATTATACCTCTATATTTGGACAAAACCCTTCAAATGCTTCACTTATTCTTTTCATAGGCAAGTCTAATTATTTTCCATGGAGTGGAGTTCTTAACCAAATTTTAATTAAGGAGGGAGTCTCCCAAAATAGTGAGAGATGTCAGCTATATTTGTTTCTTTACTTGTTTGGAATGCATCGCCCCATGAATACTCTCAAACTTTAGCTTCCATGAAAACTCTACAACTTTAACTTCCAACAGGTTGAGGAATCTTATGAGGTGATTATTTTGATGTTTATTCATGTTTACTAGTATTACCATGATAGATGCGTCTATTTTGGAATAGGGCTTTCAAAATTATAATTTAATTATTAATTAAATCAAAAGTTTAGATTTATCTTTAAAGTAGTTATGCCTTTTTTTATACTTTTAATTAAATTGAATTTTCCAATAAGGCTTCCAAAATTTAATTTAATTATTAATAATAATTAGGTGGATGGTAGAAAATTTATGTTCTTTAAGTATCCCTTAGTATTCATAGTAAGATACACAAATTAAAAGTTTAAATTTATCTCTAGAGTAATCATGTCATTTTTTGTCTTTTAATTAAATTGATTAATTAAAACAATTTCCATATGAACACATGGAATAGGAAGTGATTCATGATTTTTGAGAATGTGGTATTAATAAACCATAGTATTGGCCCATTTTGTTGTGACAAATACTATTTACAGATTAAGAATCCCCCCTAAAACTTGGGGTAAATCGTCATATGTTTAAGAACCTTGTTCCATATTTTTTTAAATGTATAAATGTTTGACTTATATATTAATTATTTATTGTTAATAATAAAATAATAGTAATTTAAAATAAAGATATAATTTATGTAGTTTATATGTTTGTTTTTTTAATTTCATTTTAGCAACATAAGACGTATCATGAAGTAAGTGTTTTGATGTTTTTTATTATGATTAATGCTTATACAGAGTTATATGACTACACTAATTTAAAAATCATGAAATAATGAATTAAAACATGAATCACTGCGAACATGTGAGGGGTGAGAAATGCATGATTTCTTAAACTATAAAATTGGCACGTATGAAAAAACACAAATTTTTAACTATTTTTAAATGAGCACTTATAGTTGGGTATGAAGGAGTAAATTTCTCACGTGTTTTAATGGATCACTCTCAAATTCGATGACCTATCATATTATTTTTTATTTGATGTTTTTCGTTTCACCAAAATAGTGGTGGAATGAAATATATCTATGTGAGAGGATCACTCTGCAGCCCACGATGATGTGTAAGGATGTTCGTCCTCTCATGCCCGTCAAAAAAAACAAAAAAATGTCGGATCATGTCAGATCTAAATGATATAAATGTTAGATTCGTATTTAAAAAGGATCTATCATGGTTCTACATCCTAGTATGAGGAAATGTGTAAGTTATGCTGGTTCTATAATCGAGTATGAGGAGATGTGTAAGTTTGTTTGTCCATAAGTGAGTCAAGTTGATAGGTGCCCCTTTAAAATAAAAATAAAAATAAAAAATATGTTCTGAATAGAAAAGCAATGCGGGCTATAATCACTACATAAAAATATGTTTAAATGTTATACTTTTCAAAAATATTTCAACAACAAATTTAAATAAACTATTTTAACATGTAGGTTAAGTAATTTATGTCGACAACAACTTCGTATATATTGATATACCCAAAATAATGTTATAATAAAATATTTCTTTGTCAATTCATATATATATATTATATCATTATATATATATAGTATAATAGTATTGTATTACTATATGTTATATATCATTGCTAAAAAATTATGTATATATCCTAAGAAAATATAGGTTTTGATCCTAAAATGTTTATTTGGTCCTATTTATATTCTACATGGCATTAAAAAATACAATTATTTTTGCACTTGAAGAAATTAAATTTTGACAAAGTGAGAACTACTATGAGATAAGTTTTTAAAAGCCTGTTCATGTCTAATAGTGATTTAATTTATATGGATGCCCTAGTTATTGTGTAGATAGTAGGAATTTAATCACCTTGACATATTCTAAAATATTCTTATTAGTAATCAGAAATTGAAGATTAAGATTTACCTTAAAAGTAGTTATGCCCTTATATTTAAATTAATTAATTAAAAAAATTCTTAGTTTTTTAGACAAAGTGTTATTTACAAGCCATTGACATTGTAAAATGCAATTAAACGAATAAGGATGTTCATGGTCAAGGACCTTGTTCTATGTTCTTTAAAAATTTATATATTTTTAACTCATACCTATCATTTTCACCATTAAAATTATTAAAAATACTTTAAGATAAATTTATAACTATTAATTTTTAGGTTTTTTATCTTAATCATAACAATTTAAGGTGTGTGTTTTTTTTCCATATGATAGGATGTGCTTGGGTTGAAGCAATGCATGAGGTAGTACATATCCATATGTAAAAAAATTAATCCTAAATCATCTTATCTAATAAAAATACAAATATTTAGAGAGAGACTCCAAACATGAGAACAAAAAGAAAGGTTTTGTATGTCTATGCAGATGCCATAGTCAAACCAATTGATAATGTGGTCCTTCATAACTATTTATTACCAATCCAGTTTTATCTAAGAAATAAGAGAAGGCTTGATTTAGCCATTAATTTTTGAATCTTAAACATCTTAATTTATACCTTTCATTAGCACATAAGTATAAATCTATATTTGAAGAGAACCCTTCAGATTCTTTACTAATTCTTTTAATAGTCGAGTCTAATGTTTTTTCCATGGATTGAAGTTATTAACCAAATTTTTATAAAGGAGGGAGTCTCCCAAAATAGTGAGAGATGCTACCTTATATATTTGTTTCTTTGCATGTTTTTCATGCATGGCCCCATGAATACTCTCAAAATTTAGCTTCCATGAAAAATATACAACTTTAACTTTGAACAATCTAAGCACTGTGCATAGGCACTTATTTATTTTCAAGGAAGAAGAGGGATCCTAAATGATTGAGAGTAGAAGAGGTTGTTCCTTCATCGTAGAATGTAAGACCTCTTATAGGTTTTTCCGTTTGAATTTTCCCCTTCTATGTTTCTACTAGTTGGATGAGTTGGAACACACATAGCAGAAGGCTGAGTATATGCATGGGGATTCCTAATGTGGACACAGGTTCATGGTTGGACCAAAACTTTCCTTGAATACGGCTCATATTTTCCGTCAAGACTTCATTGGGCAAAGGTTATATCCAAGCACAAAGAAGACGATCAAACGACTATCGAAGTGCTACAGTGTCACAAGTCTCTTCGAATTTCAGCCACATACTCTATTCAAAGGCCATAACATAGTAGTTGGCAACACTTATTTCTGGAAACAAAAATAGTAATATAGCAAGAAAACAAAACAAACATAAACAAAAGTAGTGAGAAAAATCAAACAAAGTAAGAACATGGATAACAATCAAAGTAAACAGGGTGAAAATAATAAGTAGCAAGCAGACTATGTACATGGCATGGGCCTGTTTCGACCTACTATAAGTATTGCTTGAGATCTTGGCCATTGACAGGAAGGTTGTAAATCCTCTCATCAAGTGATTGTAGATGATACATGTGTGGGCCAAGCTTCTCGTGGACCAATATAAGTCCATCGAGCTTCGCTACTCGAACATGGTGGCACTTGAAAAAACCTTTAAGTGAAGACAACACCATTGCTTCAGGTACTACATGAAACATAGGCTCAGATGATGCCATAGGGTAGTTGTTTTTATTTTAGGAACGGTTCAATTTCCTCAAATCGATGCATAAGCAGATTTTCCTAGATTCTTACGTGCAGAATTTTAGCTAGAAACCCAAGTATGATAATGAAATTTCCAAGTAACTGAAAAATCCAACAATTTAGTCAATTCTTTCTGTATAAGGAGTTCAAAAGAAACATTTGTTTTACCTGAATTTTGCTGCAATGGTTTGGCTCTTCCATTACCTAGAATCTCGTGTTGAGTTATTCATTTTTCGTATGTACTCAGGACGTCATCTACCCTGGTGGACACATCCTGGTACTGTTTGATCATGTGGTCAAAAGCTAATGACTGTTGTGGCACGCAGTTTGTACCAAGACCAACCATCTTCAGATTATGATTTGTCCCCAAGATGCTTTCTTTGTTCTTAGTGGTGGGCTTGTGGGTTCTGTTGTTTCTTGGTCCTCGACCAAAGTTTTGCAAACTGTAGAGCATGTTGATAGAAACCAACCCCTTGGGGACACGGTCACCTTTCTTGCCCTCAACTATAGTTTTCAGAGATTTCTTGTGATTACCTTCATTAATTTTTACGTTCTTGAAATTAACAACATTGTTCACAGAGTGTAGTATTACTTTAAGTGTGACCATGTTGAGGCTGAGGGTTCTTGGTAATCCCAACATGAATTCCTCATGTTCAGCGATGTTGATTGTGCATTCGAACATCAAGCAACTTGAAAGCATCCATTTTTTGTTGTTTTGGGTGACTAAGCTATCCCTGGTCCTCGAGCCTTGATATGTCTTTGATTCGTGAAAACCAGTGGCCTACAACTTGTTTATACGCAAACCGTTTAACATGATTGTATTACTGCTACTAGTGTTGCTTCTATTGGTACAATGAATTATATAGGTTTCATTACCATCAATTGGGCAATGAAGGAGTCCCAACTATGTGTCTGATGAGGTTGGAGCTAGTCGTGCACAATAACACTCCAATATTGTTTCCAGAAGGCAGTTTCCAAACATGAGTTCTGCAAAGGCCAATGGTTCGTTCCTGCTGTTAATGAGAGTGGCATTGTGCTTCAGATACCTCTGAGATATCAACAATATTTGGTTTCTTCTGCCATTATACATAAGCCACGTGTGAGACTAGTTTGTAGCAAAATATCCATCTATATTATTAGACCAGTCTCTGCTCAGTAATAGACTATATTCTTCCAGTATGTCCACAACAACTATTTTGATGCATTGGTGGACTCAACTTTCATGGGATAGTCGGATGATTATGTCTCACAGTTCATGAATGGTTGGGATTAATGTCTGATCAAGTTGGATGATTAACGCAAATGTCTCGCTCCATTGAGAATTGATCTTCCTAGTGATGGAGAGCGGCATGACGTTGGCTGTCGCGCCAGAATCAACCAAGCAGTTTTGAACATTGTAGTTGAAAACTTGAAATGTAATTAGGAATGGGGGGCAACCTTAGTTTACTTCTTCCATTCAAAAATGTATTGAGCACAATGGAAAGTGACCTAGGAGGTGTGCTTGCTGTAAGTGTCGGTACCTTCATCCCTCCATCAGTGATCGAAATTCTCTTTTGCATGCATTTTAGGTGTCCCATCTGATTAGCTTCATTCCATTAGGTCATGGATCATCTGATGGTAGCGGTTCTTTATCAAATTCCCTCATGCTTTTCATCTACTGGCCTATTTCCATATGTGCAAGTCATTTGTTGTCATTTTTATTTCATTTCATTTGTAGAAGTCACTTTAGGGTTTTCAAGTCTCATTAGCTCTAGGATTTTGTCACCATAGTCATGTAAAAGCTCAATAATGGTCAACAGGCACATGAGGAGGTCTAATAAGGTCTCAACATTAAAATTTCAATAATGATATACTCAGTAATTGATTTTTTCCTCAAAACCATGTTTTGAGGAAAAACAGAGTTTTTGTGTTCTATGTATAAAAATTTCATGTAATTTTAATTTTCCTATATGTAATAAGTTCAGAAATGCAGCCCTGGGTCACCTTGCCAAACTCCTGCGCTCCAGCTCTTGCAAAATAGACAAGAAAATCCAAGCATCAATCCATCAAATGACAAAAAAAGAGTCAAACTGCAAAACAAAGTTTTAAAGAACAAAGTGAAAAGGAACTTTAGAAAGGTGAGTTTTTCAAATGAAAGATTAAAAGCCAAAGTGTATATAAAGTTATATTTGGCATTTGAAAACTTCATTTGCTCAAAGTGAGAGTGAAAATCACGTTTTAAGGCAAATCAAGGAAAATTGCAGCAGAGTTCACAGTTTTCTCTGTGCATAGCACACTTGGGCATAGCCGCGGTGCACTTGCTCGGCGCCGCGCACCGGGCACAGAAATTACACAGTAGATTGCATTGGAGTGGTGCACCTAGGTGTTGGCATGGCACACCATTCTACCAAGGTAAAAACTCTTGCAAATCGACCTTCTGAAGCTCCAAAAATCTTCTAACACCATCCTCTCAAGTAAGTAAACCCATCCATTTTCCATAAGAAGAGATTTACTCATCATTCATTGTGTTCTTAAAGGTGATAAATCGAACCCTAATTTGCTGCATAGTTGCATTGCAAAATTGCCTAGGGTTTATAGTTTTTGTCATTCTTGCTATTAGTCTACTCCTTTGCATAATTGGCCCCTCACCAGATTTTCCTAAGTTTGTTCCCATTTCCCTCTCTCATTCACACTCATCTTACACTTTTTTTTCCCAAACGCTAACACCTAATTCCCTCTATCCCCAAACCCTAATCTTCATTCCCAAAAACCCTATCACTCCCTAATAACCCTACAATCAGCATCGAAACCTTCCACTCATCAGTCCCATTCATCAAATCCCAAAAAATAAAACAATAGTCACCTATTCCTGACATAAAATATCTTCATACCCATCATTTTGCACCATACAGTGGCAAACATGGAAACATATTCAGCTTATGAAAGGGATGAGGAAATTGTGAGTGATTCCTCCCACGAGATTCATGCACCAAGAAAACTACATAAGGGAGGAAAACACATTTGGAAGGAGCCTACAACACTCAAAGAATTATTGGCTTGTCCCCCTGTAGTGACATGTTTCAAACATCAGTCTTGCTACTAGTTTTGTGAGATGGTGGAGAGGGTGAAATACCACCATGAACTTGCTAGATTATTTGTCCTTCATATTCACAATGGCTAGGTGAACTTAGCAAGTGTTTCCTTCACTTTAAAACTTGAAACAATAGCTGAAGCAACAGGTATTCCAAATGTGGGTGAACAGTGGAACAAAGGACAACATGTGAGCAAAGAGAATTATGAGCCTTATATCAAGGCTAGTTATCAAAAGGAAATCAATAGGGTCTTTCCTTTCAAATACCTACGGGACACTTATGCTCCACTCATGAAGCTCATTATCAAATACTTCAGCTGTGAAGGGAGATTTTCTTGTTTGTGCATCCATCATGTTAGATTATTGATGCATTTCACTAGAGTGAGGATGATGAACCTCCCCTATTTAATATGCAGAAACATTGAGAAAATGACCACATTGGTGCAAAGAAAACCTCCTCATCAATAGTACAATATCAGTTATAACATTGCATTGATCAAGATTGTTGTTTTGCATCAGCTAAGCTTGTTGAATATTTCATGGGATGCTTTCATTTTACATGAGGTTTTCAAAAGCCCTCAAGTGACCCCATCAATATTTCAAGAGGTAGGAGGGCCTTCAAATCAGCAATAAGTTCATGAGGCTCAAGCTATAGGGGCTCCATTATTTTTCACTTATGAAAAGGGGACATGCAGGCTATTTGCAGCTACAAAACGAGTACTATCTCCACCAGGGGAGGAAGGGGTCTCATTTCCTTCATCAGATCAAAGGCAAATGCTATCTTCACTTGGGGTCAAAGGGGCTTTGCCTTCTTCTTCAGCAGATTAGGTACAGGATAAAGGGAAACAACAACTTCATGAGGAAGGGCCTTCTGAAGGTGAGGAGAGAGATATCATTTTGATTCAGGATGATGATGCTGATTTGGGCTCCCAAAGCTCAAAACTCAAAGAGATCATCAAGGAACAAGAATTTGACATCCATGCCTTAGCTCTTAACCTTGAAAGGGCTAAGTGGATCATCAATTACCTTGAACAATGGAACAAGTAGTTGGAGGATAAGTAGACAATCATGGAGTTGCAAACCATATGAGAAAACAAGCAAGAATCAAAAAGAAAGAAAATCAAGTTGACACCCCTTGAGCAAGAGATTGATGCTGATTGGGAATCATGGTTAGAGAGGGAAACTATGCAATTGGAGAAGCTGCTTGAAATGGCTAACAAGGAGAAAAATATGTTGTGACAGATGGCTTATCATTGTTCGGAACGAAACAAAATTTGCAAAGCTAGGATAAGGTCCCTAAAAGCCAAGTTGAAGAAGACTTTGAGGAGCAAGAAAGACCAAGATAAACTCAAGATCTTGGCTGAAGCTTCCTTGGCCTCGAAAAGTACTTGATACAGATCACTCATGCCAAATTTCAAGAAATTTGGCAAACTTTTTGACAATTTTGAATTTTTGAAGGAAAAAATAGGTTTTTCTAGCAGGTGCGTAGCGCCACCTGGTGCTTGGTTTTTCTAGGGACCTCCTATGGAGGAAAACTCTACATTTTTGGATTCCTCATCGATGATTATGAATAACCAGAAATTACTAGGAAATTTGGACAAGCTTTGGGTCACCAAAAGGGTCAAAAACACCTCAAAAAAGCTCTCTCTGCCACTTTTTGGCCACACAGGAAGCAGTGTTGGGAGATTTGATTTTTGGAGGGGCAAATGGGCACCAAATTCAGAAATTCCACTTGTTCTAGAAGGTAGACATATACAAATTTCCAGCAATCCTAATTGGAGAAAATTTGGTGAAGACGAACGCATCCAAATGTAGCTGGGAAAAAGCGTTATGCACACAAAAAGTGACACTATGCACAGGATGAAAAAGTGTCAATTTTGCCTAGTTTTCTTCTAGTTTGACTTTTTGTCTCTTATGGTCAAATTCATGAGATGAAATGATGTAATATGATGTAAAAATGATAAAAATTGACTTGATAAGGTATATACATCAGTTGTACGTGGTTTGGAGTTGAATGAATCAGTTTCCTAGGTTTTAGTGGCAAGTTGTTCCACTAGCTATTTTTGTGTTCCTAATTTAGAAATGGTTGAAACCACCTCTATTCTCATGGATTTGACCCCTTATGGATATCACAGGTGGTTTGGAGTTCTATATCATGTGTTTTTTCAGTCATTTTCAAAGGTTGGACCCTTGTGAAAGCTTTGAGCATCACTATACATTCATCTCTGCAGTTTGGCAAGGAATTAGACCAGCGTTTGTAGTATTTTGTGGGATTCTTTTAGCAAGGTGATTTAGTATTTTTTACCTTCTGTGATTCAAGTTATCATGTGTTTATGTGTGCCATTATCTCTCTCTTTTCATCTTAATTAAATGAATCAAGTATAAAGGTGGAATTCATTGATGTTACAGTGCTCTACCTTAGGGTTTATTTGGTTTTACATGTTTTCAACTGTTTGAAGAGTATTCCTAATACTTTAATTCCCTCTCCAACTCCTCACCAGTTTCAAATCCTTCCATTTCACTTATTTCAAAGTACTAAAGCATTTGCCTACCTCGCCCCACAGAAACCTCTGTAAGACTGAGTCCATTCCCCGGACCCAAAACTGCCTTTCACTTTTGATCCAGCAAACCAACATAAAACTCAAACAAATTCCTCTGAGCATATACCTAGCCTAAAATTAGTCTTTACATTAGTCATCTGAAGCCTTCCTTGATAAATTTGCATTGAGATTGACAAGGAGAGATCCCTCTCTCGACCTGGTAGGGCTAGCTACGAAGTTAAGTGTGGTTTGATGTTACCCTAGACCTTCCTTTCTCAGCTTGAGGTAGATTTAGGCCCTAAAATAGTGGCGACCGTACTGGGGAAGAAAATTTTATTTGTTTGTTAGTGTTATTTCCTTTATAAACTACAGATGGAGCTTGAAGTTAGCCAGGTAGCCTTCGAACTGCACTTGCTTTGCGAGTGCATAAGTAGATGAATGTTGCTTCAGTCAATCTCCGGTTTAGTTTTATAAATGAGCATCTGAATTGCAAATTGCCCCAGTACATTAAATAATTATAGACTTTTTGATGATGAGCTTAGAATTCAGCAGGCTGACAAGATTTTAATGTCAATGTGATTTTTGGAATAAATCAACACATTGGCTTCCAAACGATACACCAGAGCCAATCTTGATCCTCATCCTCATCCCGTGTATGAAAACCCAAATCTTATTCCAAGAATTCTCCGCCAAGGAAGTTCTATGATTCATGCCTGGTTTTTTTTTAATATCTTGAAGATCTCCCATTTGATGCACATTTTGAGCTATCGTTGTTTGAAACTAAGTCTGAAAGTGCAGTTGGTGCTACTACTCTAAATCCAAAGTTTGTTAAAGATCTTGAAACTGAAAGAGAAAATCGATCAATTGACACTAATATTCTGAATCTTCAAACTTCAGTTGTGGCTATCAATATTCCCGAGTGCTTAGAATCTGCATTTGCTACTCTTGGTTCATATGCTATTGTGTCTAGTTCAGAAATTCCTACTGAAACTCCTTTTATTCCCACCATTCCCATGCAGCCCACCATATCTGATCAGAAATCTGCAGTGCTTTCACCCCCATCCACTCCTTCTACACCTCAAACATCAAGAATTTCTTCACCCCCTTTAACACTTCATACACTAGTCACTATCGTTGTTCCAACTCCTCCTACATCCCCAAGGCCAGTTGTAAATCCACCTCAAGCAATGGCTACCAGATATGCACCTCTTTTTTTGCCACAAAAACTTGGATGCTATGCCCGCTGATTACCAAAGCAAGATCCCATTGTTTGATGCTTCTCAAGGTGTCACAGCACAGTAGCATTTCGATAGGATGAGTGATTTCTTTGATCTACATGAGATAGATGTGGAGAATGTAACAATGAGATTATTTGTGCAAACGTTTGGACGTGAAGTGCGAATGTGGTTCAGAGCATTGCTTGCTAGAAAAATAAATTCATTGGAAGCCCTTCATAGACAATTTCTAGATCACTGTGAGGTAAAGAAAAATCCACTTCAAATGCTTTCCGAATATGAGAACATAAAGAGAAATGTTGGTGAAACTGTCCAGGATTACTGTGTTAGATTCAATACTATTTATAACGCCATTCCAGCTGATATTAAGCCACCTATGGGGCTTGTTTTGATCAAATTTCCTAATGGTTTTGATACCTACATGGAGTATCAGTTGAGAGAAAGAGACTCGACTACATTGGAGGACATGCAGAAAATTGCAGTAAGTGTTGAAGCAAATTTGTTAGCTAAGAGAGCTAGAACAAAGGCCAAGAAAAATGTGACTATAAAGGAAAAAGCTTCCACCTAAGATCAAGTGCTTCGTAAGCTTGAGAAGATGTTTGATAGATTAAACATTGTAGATAAGCCTGAGACACAGGTCATAAATCCAAATTTCTATGGTCAGCAACAACCATAGTTTAGGATCAAGCAGCGGGAGCAAAGAGCTCAAGATCCATCAACTGAACAACAAGTTAAAACACCATTGCAACAAAACTATGTCCATGGCACTGAATCAAAAGAGGATGAGACCCTAATTGGAGAGGACAATCACTTTTTTACACCAGATGATTTGCCAATCTATATCACCGAAGATGAGGAGTATTCAGAAAGTCCATCTGTACAAAACGAGGAAGATTTTATATTGGAAAATGAAACAGTCTTAGAAGAGGAATCAAATGTGTATCAGAGAGGGTACATGAATGCATTGACAGCACAGGAAAGGCAATACTCACTCAAGAGTAGGAATGTTCCTATCAATCCAATTCAGAAGTGGAAGGAAGCAAAACCACCAAAGAATGATTCTCCAAATGTGCAGAAAAAGGGAAAGGAGCCAACGGATCCTACTTCTAGTACAGTGCAAGTAGAAAATGAAAAGTCAAATCAGCCAAGTGCAACAAAGGAGAAAACTGATAAGAAAGATGCTCCAGTCAAAGAGGTAGAGAAAACTATAGCCTTTAGCTTAGAAAATGAAATTGCTAAGTTAAAAGTGTCAATACGTTTGACAAAATTAATGAAGAATAGCAGTTATAAAGGTCAAGTGGCTAAGATTTTGAATGTAGATCCGTTGTCTGATACGGTAAATATGGAAGATGACCAGCCTGAACTTATCTTTGCTCTGGCATTAGAAGGTCAATCTGAGGATAGTGATGTACCTCCTTTTTACATCAGCCTTAGATTGCATGATTATGTTTTGCACAATGCCATGTTTGATTCAGGAGCATCTCAAAACCTCATGCCAAAGGCAATCATGGAAAAATTGGGTTTGGACATCACTCGAAAGTATCATGACCTTTATTCCTTTGATTCTAGTAGAGTAAGATGTATTGGTCTCATTAAAGATTTGGTTGTGAGTTTGGATCAGATTCCAGCGAAAAATGTGATGATGGATGTAGTTGTGGCTAACATTCCCCCTAGATTTGGCATGCTTCTATCGAGATCATGGGGTTCAAAACTCAAAGGGACATTGCAGTTAGATTTCTCCTATGTTACTATTCTCATGTTTGGTCAGATGAGGAGATTATATAGAGAGAAAAATATGAAGTACATGATTATGAGCAAGGAGAAACCTATGAATCATCCAATTAATTATGTACATACGGATTTAGAGTCTTTTGTTCTTTATTTTGACAGTAGTTTCAATGATGTAAATAGTCAATTAGTTGAAGTTGAAGATATACACGAGATTATGAAAAATTTCAAAGTTGTACATCATCAAAAGAGGCAAAGGCTTGACAGTACCGCTGAACAGTCAATATTCCATCAGTAGCTAGAAAAAGATGGACAACAACCAAAGGAAGAAAAATAGGTAGAATTTCAACACTTGGAACAAGAAGTCGGTTTATGGAGTATGGACTTTGATGGAGCAGTAGGTAGGTAAGGTGCTAGAATTGGTATTTGGATACACAACCCTATTTTCTCACCAAATAAATTCCCGAGTAATGTAAGAGTTTGTTCATACAAGTTGGCTTTTGATTGTTCAAATAATGAAGAAGAATATGAGGCACTAATTGTACGCTTAAAAATCCTCAAAAAGCTGAATGCAAAATGAATTTCAGTTTATGGCGACTCCAAATTAGTAATTAAGCAAGTCAACGGAGAATACCAAGCAAAATATCCTCAAATGAGGGCTTACTATAATGCGGTTTTAGACATCTTGAGAATGTTTCTAGATTACACTTTGACATGTGGTCCTCGTGCACAGAATGTTATCGTAGATTCCCTTGCAACAGCAGCAAGTAACTTGAAGATTCCGATGAATTCAAACAATAAGTTTGAAATTCATGTGAAACATCGCCCAACTATCCCGGATAATCAAATATACTGGCAGGTGTTTCAGGATGACAAAGAGATTGAAGAATTTTTGCAAAATGAAGGCAAATATCAATACACTTCTATAGATGGTGACCAAGATAATGGCAAACCAGACTTAGAAGTAAATTGGATGCATTTTTTGCAGCTGAAAGACAATGTCATCCCTAAAGGCCTTATACCTTTAGAGGAATTATTTGACCAAGATGATGTAGCATGGAAACCAAGTTTGATGCCAACTGAAAAGGGAGTTGAGGATGTGAATATTGGAACAACAAAAAATCCAAAAATGGTGAGGTTGTCAAAGGCATTGCCTCCTCAGGTAAAGGCAAAGTACATTAGTTTATTGTCTTCATTTACTAATGTATTTGGATGGGACTATTTAGATTTGAAAGAGTACAATAAAGTATAATTTAGCACCTCATTCCAATCAAGCCAAACCAAAAGCCATTTCGACAAATGTTAAGAAGGATCAATCCTAAGTTGCTACCATCAATAGTGAAGGAAGTGAATCGATTATACAAGGCTAGTATAATCATTCCAATAAGATTTTTAGAATGGATTTCCAATTTGGTGCCTGTGCTGAAGAAAACATGTTAGATTAGATTATTCATTGATTTAAGAAATCTGAATAAGGTGTCTTTGAAAGATAATTATCCGTTCCCAAAGATGGACAACATACTCCAAAGGGTGGTTGGGGCATCTTGTATGTCACTTCTCAATGGGTATTCTGGCTATAACCAAATTTTTGTCCATTAGGATGAGAAGGACAAAACAGCATTCACCACCCTGTGGGGGACTTTCCATTATGCCAAGATGCCATTCGGGTTAAAGAATGTTGGTGGAAATTTTCAGCGGGCTATGGATATCACCTTTGCAAATGAGAAAGATGTATTTCTAGTTGTTTATCTTAATGATTTGACAGTTTCTTCTAATTCAGATGAAGAACATCTCTATCATTTGAAGGTTGCTTTTCAATGGTGCAGAAGGTATGGCATATCTGTTAATCCCAAAAGGAGCTTGTTTGCTGTGGATGAAGGGAAGCTTCACGGTCACATCATATCCAAGCAGGGCATCCGCATCGATCCTACTTGAGTGGAAGCCGTTCAGAAAATTGACTTTCCCCGTAGTAAAAAGAAGATCCAAGAATTCAACAGTAAGATGAACTTCTTACGTCGTTTTGTGACAAATCTGGTGGAACATTTGAGGGAAATCACAAACATGTTAAAGAAATTAAGTGTAGTAAAGTGGACCAAGGAAGCTATCAAGTCTTTCAATTTGGTAAATTTGGCCCTTTCTTTAGCTCCAATTTTGATCAGCCCAAATTATTCCCAAGATTTCATTTTATTTTCATTCGCTTCAAAGCATACTATGGAAATGGTCTTAATGCAGAAAAGAGGCCATCTTGAGAAACCAATTTCCTCTTTCAGCAGAACAATAAGAGATGCAGCCTTAAAGTATAATGTTATTGAGAATCAAGCTCTTGCCTTGGTGAAAACTTTGAAAGACTTTCGAGTATATATTCTACATTCTCATATTCTTGCCTATGTCCCTAACGTAGCCGTCAAAGATGTTTTAGTACAGACAGATCCAGAAGGGAGACGAGGCAAATGGATCATGGCTTTGTTAGAATATGACTTGAAGATAAAGCAAACAAACCTCATCAAGGGGAAAGGTCCGTCAAAACTGATGGCGAAGTCTAATTTGCAAGCCTTGGACATAAAATTGATTGCTGCCATGTTTGAAGAAGATGAAGATAGCTCATTTGTTCAGGTATCTAAAAATTTTATCCATTCTCCTTGGTATTCCGATATTGTATATGTGCTCCAAAATCTTTTACCACCACTGGGAATGGCTAAAAATAAAAGTAGAACTTTGAAATTAAAGGCTGCAAAATTTTGTATTATGAATAATGCATTGTATTGGAAAAATCCCGGATGTATGTTGTTGAATTGTTTGGTTGAGGAAGCAGAAGAAGTAAAACAGGTCATGGATGATTTTCACAAGGGAGATTGTGGAGGTCACCTATTTTGGAAGACGATGGAAAATAAAATTTTGAGAGCGGGGTATTATTGGCCTACCCTCTTTGCTGAAGTTTATAAAACTCTTACAAGCTGCCGGTTGAAGTAAGTGCTCCATTTTAGTAGTGGGGCCTTGATTTTATTGGACAGATCCACCCTACATCTTAAGCTCAGCATAATTGGATCTTAACAGTGACAGATTATTTTACAAAATGGATTGAGGCGATCCCCACTTGACAGGCCATAGATGCGGTAATAATTCAGTTTCTCAAAAATAAGATTTTGTCACGTTTTAGTTGTCCTAACAAGTTGATTGCCAACAACTTTTAAATCTAAAAGGATGATTGATTTTTGTAATCAATATCAAATTACCTTGGGGCATTCCATTGCATAGTACCTGCAAGGTAATGGATTGGCAGAATCTTCAAATAAATCATTGGTTGACATCATCAAAAAGTTGTTGGAAATAAACAAAAAGAGCTGGCACAAGAAACTTGTTAATGTACTATGGGCGGATAGACTAAGTCAGAAGAAATCAATTGGCATGTCTCCACTGGAACTAGTATATGGTGTTGACATGGTGTTACCAACATCCCTCACAGTCTCGGTGGTAAAACTTCTACAGGAAGCTAGCGGTGAAGAGGATCATTTTCAGCGAAGGATAAACAAAATGATCCATTTACAACAGACGAGAGAGGATTTTTTCCAGAGTAATTTCAGGCTACAGGAGAGAATCAAGAAAATCTATCACCAAAAGGCAAAGTCAAATAAGTTTCAGATTGAAGACATAGTGCTCAAGTGGGATGCTAGCAACGAGGGGAAAGGCAAGCACATAAAGTTCGAGAATCTGTAGAAGGGACCATTCAAAATTGCTGCATATCAGGGTCAAAATGCCTTTCTACTGAAAGAAATGAACAGGGAAGATTGTCCAAGAGGGTCGGTCAATGGTTGGCTATTGAAACAGTATTATCTTTGAGATATTTTTTGCTGTCATAATTTGTTATTGTACATGCCATTTTATTTCCTTCATTGCAAGTGTGCACTGTCATCATTCAGTTACTTTGGGGCCCGAAGTGGAGGCTATAAAACTGAAGGTCTGATGTCAGTTTTTGATTACTTAGTGTGGATTGTTTGAGTCAGTTTTTAGTCATGTAATTGAGTCAATTTTCAGTCATGTAATTGAGTCCAGTGTTGAGTCAAGATATTGGTTTTATGTTTGCTGAAGTTATTGACTCCATAGCCTAATGGAAGAGGCACTGTCTGCTTTCCATAAATCTATAGTTCTTGGTGCCTCCCAGGAGCTACGATCCCCATTGGAGCCAATGTTAGTGTCGGTACCTTCATCCCTCCATTAGTGATCAAAATTCTCTTTTTGCATGCAATTTAGTTGTCCCATCCAATTAGCTTCAATCCATTAGGTCATGGATCATCTGATGGTAGTGGTTCTTTATCAAATTCCCTCATGCTTTTCATCTGCTGGCCTATTTCCATATGTACAAGTCATTTGCTGTCATTTTTATTTCATTTCATTTGCAGAAGTCATTTTAGGGTTTTCAAGTCTCATTAGGTCTAGGGTTTTGTCACCATAGTCATGTAAAAGCTCAATAATGGTTAGCAGGAATATGAGGAGCTCTAATAAGGTCTCAACATTAAAATTTCAATAATGATATACTTAATAATTGATCTTTTCCTCAAAACCTTGTTTTGAGGAAAAACATGGTTTTTATGTTCTATGTATAAAAATTTCATGTAGTTTTAATTTTCCTATATGTAACAAGTTCAGAAATGTAGCCCTGGGTCACCTTGCCAAACTCGTACACTCTAGGTCCCGCAAAAGAGACAAGAAAATCCAAGCATCAGTCCATCAAATGACAAAAAGAGAGCCAAACTGAAAAATAGAGTTTTCAAGAACAAAGTGAAAAGGAACTTTAGAAAAATTAAAAGCCAAAGTGTATATAATGTTATATTTTGCATTTGAAAACATCATTTGCTCAAAGTGAGAGTGAAAATGACGTTTGAAGGAAAATCAGGGAAAATTGCAGCAGAGTTCACAGTTTTCTCTTAGCGCGGTACACCTGGGCATAGGCACGGCGCACCTGCTCGGCGCGGCGTACCGAGCACAAAAATTACATAGTAGATTGAACTGGAATGACACACCTATTAGGCGTGGTGCACCTGGGTGTTGGCGCGACGCACCAGTCTACCAAGCCAAAAAGACTTGCAAATCAACCTTCTCAAGCTCCAAAATCTTCTAGCACCATCCTTTCAAGTAAGTAAACCCATCCATTTGCCATAAGAAGAGATTTACTCATCATTCATGGTGTTTTGAAAGGTGATAAATGAAACCCTAATTTGCTGCATAGTTGCATTGCAAAATTGCCTACGGTTTACAGTTTTTTTCATTCTTATTGTTAATCTACTCCTTTGCATAATTTTCCCTTCACCACATTTCCCTAAGTTTATTCCGCTTTCCCTCTCTCATTCACACTCATCTTACTCTTTTTTCACCAAACCCTAACAACTAACTCCATCTATCCCTATACCCTAATATTCATTCCCAAAAACCCTATCACTCCTTATTAACCCTATAGTCAGCATCAAAACCTTCCACTCATCAGTCCCATTCATCAAATCCCAAAGAAGAAAATAGCAGTCACCTATTCTTGACATAAAATCTCTTCATACTCATAATTTTGCACCATACAGTGGCAAACATGGAAACAGATTCAGCTTATGAAAGTGATGAGGAAACTGTGAGTGATTCCACCCAAGAGATTCATGGACCAAGAAAACTACATAAGGGAGGAAAACACATCCGGGAGGAGCCCACCACACTCACAGAATTATTGGCTTGTCCCCTTGCAGTGACATGTTTCAAACATCAGTCTTGCTACTAGTTTTCTGAGATGGTCGAGAGGGTGAAATACCACCATGAACTTGCTAGATTATTTTTCCTTCATCTTCACAATGGTCAGGTGAACTTAGTAGGTGTTTCCTTCACTTTAACACCTAAAATGATAGCTGAAGCAACATGTATTCCAAATGTGGGTGAACAGTGGAACAAAGGACAGCATGTGAGCAAAGAGCATTACGAGCCTTATAGCAAGGCTAGTTATCAAAAGAAAATCAGTAGGGTCTTTTCTTTCAGATACCTACAGGACACTTATTCCCCACTCATGAAGCTCATTATCATATACTTCAGTTGTGAAGGGAGATTTTCTCATTTTTAGACCTATCATTTTAGATTATTGATGCATTTCACTAGTCTAGTGAGGATGATGAACCTCCCCTATTTCATATGTAGAAACATTGAGAAAATGACCAAATTGGTGCAAAGAAAACCTCCTCATCAACAATAAAACAACATTTAGCACTTTGCATTGATCAAGATTGTTGTTTTTCATCAGCTGAGCTTGTTAAATATTTCATGGGATGCTTTCATTTTACATGAGGTTTTCAAAAGCCCTCAAGTGACCCCATCAGTATTTGAAGGGGTAGGAGGGCCTTCAAATCAATAAGAAGTTCATGAGACTCAAGCTACAAGGGTGCCAGTATATGTCACTTATGAAAAAGGCACACGGAGGCTATTTGCAGCTCCAAAACGAGTACTATCTCCACCAGGGGTGGAAGGGGTCTCGTTTCCTTCATCAGATCATTGGAAAATTCTATTTTCACCCGAGGTGAAAGGGGCTTTTCCTTATTCTTCAGTAGAGTAGGTATAGGATAAAGGGAAACAACCATTTCATGAGGAAGGGCCTTCTGAAGGCCAGGAGAGAGATTTCATTTTGATTCAGGATGATGATGCTGATTTGGGCTCCCAAAGCTCAAAACTCAAAGAGATCATCAAGGAATAAGAATCTGACATCCATGCCTTAGCTCTTAACCTTGAAAGGGCTAAGTGGATCATCAATTACCTTGAGCAATGGAACAAGTAGTTGGAGGATAACCAGACAATCATGGAGCTGCAAACCATATGAGAAAACAAGCAAGAATAAAAAAGAAAGAAAATCAAGTTGACACCCCTTGAGCAAGAGATTGATGTTGATCAAGAATCATGGCTAGAGAGGGAAAATATGCACTTGGAGAAGCTGCTTGAAATGGCTAACAAGGAGAAAAAGATGTTGTGACAGATGGCTTATCATTGTTCGGAACGAAACAAAATTTACAAAGCTAGGATAAGGTGCCTAAAAGCCAAGTTGAAGAAGGCTTTCAGGAGCAAGAAAGACCAAGATAAACTCAAGATCTTGGCTGAAGCTTCCTTGGCCTAGTAAAGTACTTGATGCAGATCACTCATGCCAAATTTCAAGAAATTTGGCAAAATTTTTGACAATTTTGAATTTTTGAAGGAAAAAATAGGTTTTTCTAGCAGGTGCGTAGCGCCACCTGGCGCTCGGTTTTTCTAGGGACCTCCTATGGAGGAAAACTCTATATTTTTGGATTCCTCATGGATAATTATGAATACCAAGAAATTACTAGGAAATTTGGACAAGTTTTGGGTCACCAAAAGGGTGAAACACACCTCAAAAATTCCCTCTCTGCCACTTTTTGGCCACGCACGAAGCAGTGTTGGGAGAGCTGACTTTTGGAGTGGAAAATAGGCACCAAATTCAGAAATTCGACTTGTTCTAGAAAGTAGACAGATAGGCCCTTCCAAAAAGCCTGCTTGGAGGAAATTTTCTGAAGCAGAAGGTGTCCAAATGCAGCTAGGAAAAAGAACTATGCACAGAAAAAATGGCGCTACGCACAGGATGAAAAAGTGTCAATTTTGCCTAAAAACTCTATTTATCACCTAGTTTTCTTCTAGTTTGACTTTTTCTCTCTTATAGTAAAATTAATGAGCTGGCATGATGTAAAAATGATAAAAATTAACTTGATAAGGTAGATACATCAGTTGTAGGTGGTTTGGAGATGAATGAATCAATTTCCTAGGTTTTAAAGGCAAGCTGTTTCACTGCCTATTTGTGTGTTCCTAGTTTAGAAATGGTTGAAACCACCCCTCTTCTCATGGATTCAACCACTGATAAATAGAACGGGTGGTTTCGAGGTATATATCATGTGTTTTCTTAGTTATTTTCAAAGGTTGGAGTCTTGTGAGAGCTTTGAGCATCATTGTACATTCATCTCTACATCTTAGCAAGGAAATAGACCAAGGTTTGTAGCATTTTGTGGAATTCTTGTGGCAAGGTGATTTAGTATTGTTTTTCTTCTGTGATTCAAGTTATCATGTGTTTATGTGTGCCATTATCTCTCTCTTTTCAGCTTAACTAAATGAATCAAGTATAAAGGTGGAATTCATTGATGTTACAGTGCTCTACCTTAGGTTTTATTTGGTTTTACATGTTTTCAACTATTTGAAGAGGATTCCTGATACTTTCACACCCTCTCCAACTCCCCACCAATCTAAAATCTTTCCATTTCACTTATTTCAAAGTACTAAAGCATTTGCCTACCTCACCCCACAGAAACCTCTACAAGGCTGAGTCTATTCCCTGAACCCAAAACTGCCTTTCACTTTTGATCCAACAAACCAACATAAATCGCAAACAAATTCCTCTGAACATATACCTAGCCTAAAATTAGTATTTACATCAGTCATCTGAAGCCTTCCTTGATAAATTTGCATTGGTATTGACAAGGAGAGAGCCCCCTCCCGACCTGGTAAGGCTAGCTACCAGGTTAAGTGTGGTTTAATGTTATCCTGGACCTACCTTTCTCAGCCTGAGATAGATTTAGGCCCTAACACTTTCTCCATTACTGATATAGGTTGTGTTTTCCATTGCTATCAGTCACAATTCCTGCAACAAGATACCTCACTGACTCTGGACCTTGGCTAACTCGAACAAACTAATGTTTGCTCGGGTTTTCTTCATGTCATCAACAATGTTATAGTATAGAGGTGCTAGACTGACATAGTTGTCCAAGCTAGAACATATGTTTGTGTTGTCTGGTAGAGTGTTTTGCGACTTGTTGCTCATGGATGTATTCTTATCGATCATTGTTTTCCAGACTTTCTTTGTATATTCTGCTTTGGGGCAACCTGTGGATCAACCTTCTTCATCAACACTCTCACCTTCTCTTGCATTTCCCGAAGTGTGGGGGAGCCCCTTTCTCCTAAGATTGTAACGATAATTTTGCTTTTGATTATGCTTCTCGGTGTTTCTCTTTGACATTACTTGCTAGAATTGATATGTGTTCACCAGATGCTGATAACTTGATGTTTCATGATGTGCAACCTCTTCGTTATCGATTGCGCCTTCGAGTTTCTCCTGCATATTTCTTTCCGCATCAAATGTATAACTATAGACAAAGCTAATGACTCACTTCCAATACGAACAAGAGTTCTCGAGGTGATTTTCTTTGTGGAAGGAACAAAACTTAGGATATGTGCACTGTTCGAGTTGGAACATAGGCTTCTACACAGTTTTTGAAACAAACCGATTGCTACTTGATGAGCCACTCGATGAGCTATTTTCCTGTCTTTGTCTGCGTAGATGGGTTCTTGCAAATGTGTTTGTTTTCCATTACTTGAGTTCGGACACTTCCATGGTCAAGTTATTGACAAGGCGGGTGAGGGTCTTAATATTGGTTGCTTCCTTGTCCCTGCCCTTGCTCGCCATTTCTTGGGGCTTCTTGCTTGCATCGTTGGAGTCTGTTGTTGATTTGTCATCCTTGATGACTCTGATTGCATGTAGGAATTTTTCCACAACAATAGCTTCTTCGTAACCTTCCAAGAGTGTTGGTTTCACAACTCTCTTGATGAACTGCACAATGGTGGTTGGCACTGCGGACATGCATTAATGAGCAGTGATGGAGTCATCAGGTTTAGTGTCCACAACAAACTTGTTTAGAATATGTGTAAGCCTTTGATTGAAGTATTTTACTTTTTCCTTTCCCTACACGTTGAGGCTTCCCAACTCTTTCAGTAGCATGGATGTCGTTTTTTCGTTAGCGAACTTCTCAAGGGACATGTGTTTCAATGCACCCCAATTCTATATAGAGTTTGGTGGAACGTTTTGATAGCATGCAATTGCGTGACCATCCAAGGTGGTCTTATGCCTTAAGTGTGTTGTCATGGTTGAAATTGGTGTTCATTCTCTCTGATGTCTTTGACATCTGGTGCATAAAAATCGAGAGAGCCAATGGTACCTCAGTCATCCATTCAATATTTGGGTCAACCATCTCTTCTTATTCTTCAACATCTTCCTCTCTTTTAGAGTCTAATGGTTCCGGCTCTGAGTCTGTTGGTTCGTCTTTACCTCTGCCTCCTCCGCTGCCTTCCCCTCTGCCTCTTATAATGAATTTTCATCCCAAGGTCACAAGAGTTTCTTGTTCACCTTACTAGAAGACTGGAGGCTCCTCTCCATATTCAATAGCTTCTGTGAGCCCTTCAAGTGTGGCAAGGACTTCTTCCTCCACTGATGATACAACAACTACAGTGAGAGTGGTTTGTGGCTTCCTTAATGTGTATGGAAGATGTTGTATTCTTAGGATTAGTCTGACTGCTTTCATGAACTCATGATTGATGGGATGGATAGAGAGAAGTTTATGATAAAAATATCGTGTTCAATCCTCGGAAGTGAGGAGTAACCAACTACAAAATCTTGCATAGGTGAGAGGGAATGCGAGTTACTACCTTGACCAGATGATTACTGAATGAGTGTGAGGGAATGTTCATCCATATAAAATTGGCTTGCCTCCTTCTAGTGCCAAAATTGTTGATGGTGTCAAAATTGTTGCTAGTCTACTTGTGTCAATGGTTCTTTCACTATAAGGGGAGAGGGTGAGAGTGAGTTCCAAGTTGGTTGGGATGAAGTCCTAACTCAGCTAGGAACGCACAAC
This sequence comes from Pinus taeda, assembly GCA_000404065.3. NCBI lineage: Eukaryota > Viridiplantae > Streptophyta > Pinopsida > Pinales > Pinaceae > Pinus > Pinus taeda. The sequence goes on from APFE031638028.1 coordinate 41,015, forward strand.
ATAACAAGATGTGCATGTCTTCAGGAGGAGCAGTCCACACAGATGCGATAGTCACAACACACAAGGTAAGATAGCACGTACAACAATCAACAGATAAGTCCAAACGAGTGCAATGGTTGTTACAACAATATTTATGTGAAAGGTATGTCTGATGTCTAGTGATATAGCCACCATGGGCGAGACAATGTTAACAACATATACAACACATGTCAACTAACAGATTATGTATTACAACAAGTGAAATAGTTCAAGTGTTCATCATAGGTTAAAGAACCATGCATTACAAGTGTTCAATATTAGTTTTACAACAATTACAATACATGTGTGAAAATGTGCTAGCCCATTAGGAGGCTTATGAATTAATCAAAATTTCCAAGACACATCGTTACACCATAAATCATTAACATTGTGAGTGGGGCATTGGAGCCACTACTTACTCCTCAAAGAAAATAGTACAGACTCTCTTAGGTATGTCGGAGGAGATGAGGTGACAAGTCCTTTGCATGTACAAATTAGGGGGTATTTATACTCAAGGGTGAAACTGACCCTTGTGGCTATTCGACTACCATCATGACTATTTGAATTCCATGAATTTTCGACTTTGCATGAATATTTGTACAATAGGTGGGTCTCTTGGACTTCCACGTTACATTACATTGATTGACAACATAGCCCATAATAGAGATTTGGGCTACATGACTCATGACATGACTTGACATGACAATGCTAGTACATTCATGCTATTGTTGGAGTGCAGGTCGAGCTATATTGCTACTAGGTGATGGATGTCTTCATGGTGTAGCACAGCTTTAGCTCCACATGGAAACGTGAGTGGAGTCTAAATGGTGTTTGGTCTGCTTAATGATGCTTTGGCACGTTGTTCGTTGCTTCCATGTTGGAAGGCTTGTCAAGCTCATGTACTCGTGAAAGGTGCATGTTCGTTCGTTCATCCATCTGTGAGCACATCTTACATGTTTTCTTGTCCGTCCATTTGTGAACACATCTTTGCATGATCATATACTCAGTAGCACATCTTTTCTTATGCATCATTCATTCATCTGTTTGCAAACCTGTCCTTCTGCATGTGCTCCCTTCATTCATCCCTTTCATTGTCATGCCATGTTTGTTTGCATACTTGTGCCTGTAGTCACTCATGACGAGATTGTTGGAAATAATACTCAGAGGGGGGGGGG